>JADDOH010008970.1:145978-206305 GCA_016648135.1 Agrypnia vestita | reverse complement strand
ACATTATTTCTCGCTATATTATTTTTACACAACGGTGACCGAGTATTCCACAGACATTCGTGATTCCTATAATAAGTCACGAAAAGTAATGTTTTATCATCTCCCCAACGCGCCATATTTGTTTCATCTGTCGCGGACTGAGAAGATCGCATTGATAATACTAGCCGCGAAGCCCGCGAATGACATAAGCATGCTCATAAATAAGCAAGTCTGTTCACAAATGCTCCAAAGATACCCCTTCTCTATGGTGAATGACAGTGGCATGTATGAAATGAGCATGCCACTAGGTGGCATGCTCATTTCTAGCAATGTGCGTACACACATGCCACTAATAAGCATGCCACTGTCAAAGTCGATACTGTGCATGCTCACGTGCCACTAAATAAGCATGTGTATCAGACGCCTTAAGGTACAGATACACATGCTTCTTTAGTGGCATGCTAATGAGCATGCCACTAATAAGCATGCCCTAACAACTGTACACACTTGCTCATTACTGGCATGCTCAAAAATCAACCGCCGGTTGATTTATAAGCATGCCACTGTCATTCACCATAGAGAAGGGGTATCTTTGGAGCATGTGTGAACAGACTTGCTTATTTATGAGCATGCTTATGTCATTCGCGGGCTTCGCGGCTAGTATTATCAATGCGATCTTCTTAGTCCGCGACAGATGAAACAAATATGGCGCGTTGGGGAGATGATAAAACATTACTTTTCGTGAATTATTATAGGAATCACGAATGTCTGTAGAATACTTGGTCACCGTTGTGTAAAAATAATATAGTGAGAAATAATGTTTACGAAACTTTATTAATAGGCAAACTAAAATCAAAAATGTGTGGATGGAAACTCGGGAACTTTTTTGATTTATTGGTTCACTTGAATTTTCTATTTCAGTTTGCAAAGTTTCAATTTTGAACAAGAGTTCCTCTCTATTTTATGACAAGAGCATCCCACTAATAAGCATCTGTGTTTGATTGTTGGCTTTGAGCATGCTTAAAATAAGCATGCTAATAATGAGCAAGTGTGTACAGCTGTTAGGGCATGCTAGTTTTGATCGTGCTAATGAGCAAGCCAGTAATAAGAATGTGTATCTGTATCTTTTAAAAACAAATACCACTACACGATTTACGTGTTACAGAGAATTTTACTCACACTAATGCAATCGGCTTTCATAAACTGAACGGACCATACTTGAATTACGACTATAAATTTGAATTCGGCTAAAAAGTTTTATTAATAAAATTATTTAACTAAAAATTAAAAAATTAAAAAAGCAAACATTTTTCGAATACCACTTGGGAAACGGAGGGAATTAGACAGATAATTCAGCTGACGCCATCTAAAGCAGATTGTCTACAATTAGAAATTTGCATTGTTTCTTATTTGACACGATGTCACTTGTTCGGTGATAATAATAGTACAATATGGGCCACTGAAACAATAGTGACATGCAAATTACTTACATTTAATGTTTTTTGTTTATCGCTATTACTCTGATTACAGGTGAAAAATGAGTATGTGGCCTACAAATCAATCCTCGTAATTTTTTTTTTAATAAATCACAAATAAATTAGTTTCAACAGGAATTTTACACAATGAATGATTTATTGTTCGTAGATATGTTTGTTTTCTTATTCGCATTTGAGATATATTGATAATATAAACATATATGTTAGTAACGTTATTTGAAACTACAAAAGTTTATTTAATTGGTTTTTTAATAAGATGGGTTTTTAGAAGTATAGAAATTTAAAATGAAATAAAATACATACAAATCGTGGCAATGCAAGCATTGGCTGTATTGAAAAGATATTTAAAATATAGGGCGTTTTTTAAGAGGATTTTTTTTAGAATTGGCAACACTTTTTCTAGCGAAAGCTAATTTAACAGCTGACAGGTGATTTGTGCTCAGTTTGGTTGTGATTTCACCATGAATAGACTAACGCCAGAACAACGCTTGTAAATTGCGCAAAATTAGTTCGAAAATCGTGTTATCATAATCATATTCAAACACTAATGCTTTCAAATTATCTTTCCAACAAAGCAATACCAAAGCTCCGCTATAATCACTCTTTTATGTGTTTTATTTCTTTTTGAAGTTCTATATCGAGGGCAGGACCGCGCCGACTCGCAGCAGCGCCTGTGTGCGAAACCTACGAAGCGCCTCTTTTTGTCGTCGTGTTTCGATATGAATAATTATTTTTATTTTTCAAATTTTGACTGAAAAATGTTCTCCAGTTTTAAAAGTAAAACGATACTTACTTATTGTGTAATCAAAATAATTTCAATAACTGGCGCTGGTATTTCATCCGGCGCCCCTACTGCCTCGGCGCCTGGGCGCGCCGCGCACTTCGCACAAGGGCGGCGTGGCCCTGATCGAGGGTAGAAAGCCAAAAGGGCGTTAGTGATTATTCCGAACTTTACGGGAGAGCAAAATAATATTTTGTCAATTTTCCTTTTATTATTAAACGATTACCATGTGTGTTTTGGATTAAAGAATATAGAAATCATTTAATAATTAAAGAAACATTAACAAAATCAGATTAACAGAACTTTATTTTGCTCTCGTGTATAGCTCGAAATAATCACTAACGCTCTCTTGGCTTTCTACCCTCGACATTTGTAACTAAAGCTACTCTGACCCAGTTTTGTTCTGGGTTGCATCCTTGATCACGTTCAAATCTACGAGCGTAAGATCGCGAATAATGAAGCTAGTTCTGTTGCTCGAGGTCTTCTCGATCCTGATTTATGAATCGCGTCATCTGCCTCTCTTCGCGTCTCGTGTCCCATTCTTTTATGCCACCTCTACACTACTAGTAAAGTCGGCCGAAGTGAAGCGAATACGATAGTGTGGAGGGGTACTTAGTGCTACTTCGGGTCGCAGCGGACGACTTCCGAAAGTTGTCGGTTTTGGGCCGAATCCGAAGTGACCCGAAGTTCGTGCAGAGTACTATTCTATGGGCAACTGAGTTCCTCGCAGTGTAGACGCCTACTTCGGGTTACTTCGGACTACGGCCGACTTTCCTAGTAGTGTAGAGGCGGCTTTAGAATCTTTAGAGGAAAATAATCGTTTTGGACTTTTCATCTAACGATCTTGTGATTCCACTAGCCTCCGCAACATATTCATCTTAAACACACGTATCTTGGTCGACGGTTTCTTTATACTCGCTACTCGCCCAATACTGATATGCATACGTATACGTACATTAGAGATGGGTCGCTCATGAACGACCTGTTCTTTTACAACAGTTCACTTTACCAAAGGAGTGAACGGAATAGTTCATTACTTCAGCAGGCGGAAAATAACTCATTCATTAAATATAAAATATAAACCTCAAAATCGATGAAATCTTTGGCAACAAACCTATTCTTTCTCTCTGGGCAGTGAAAAATTTGCGGAAGTTGATGTATACAAAAGTAGGCATTGAAATTGTATCCTCCCGTGTCAGACGTTATTTTTTGAGAAATTAATGTAGAGTGCCATCAAAAATTAATAATCAAGTATGCCGAAATAAGATAATGCAAAATGAAAAGAGCAACACATTTTTTAATCCTTTTCACAAAGATAACACCGGCATTCCATTCTTTCTTAATTTGCTATCTAATCTGTACCCCCATTTATTAGATAAGTTAGGCATGTATCACTAGACACAACATTTGAAGTTATTACGGTATGTTTTGGAGTGTAATATTTAATAAGAATTCTTTTTCAAATAAGAACATATTTTTTAAATTTTATATGAAAATTTTTTAACAAAAAATAATATAAACATTTTTATGTTTATTTATATTCTTCATATAGGTAAGTATGATTTTCTTACGGTTATAAGTATCTTACGACGGCATAGGTGCATTTGATAAATTAATATTGTGTCCTATGGCCAGTGTTCCAAACATCAGAAGTGTCTTTTCATATAATTTTGAAACAAAAGATTTCTTAGTTGTACTCGAGTGTAAATATATATCTACATTACGATTTAATAATCTTCTTTAATTTAAGGAATTCTAAGTTCGATTATATAGGTATAGTAATCCCTCGCCACTTCGCGCTTCGACTTTTGCGGCTTCACTCTATTGCGATTTTTTTCAAATATTTGTCTGTACGGCTTTTTATATTTATTATTATAAGTTATATTTTAAAAAGCTCTTACTGCATTTCAGAAATCATATTAGATCAACAAATACGCGTTAAAATATTTTTTCAACGCCCGTACAAATGCTTGGTCACTGCCGCCTCAGAATAGTTTTATATTTTACCATTTTTATAAAGTCCTACCCATTGTTTTAAAATATTTCTCGAAACGTTCGCTAATACGGTAAGACTTAGTCAACATCCAGTTGAAGCGAATATACTTTTTGTCTTGTAACCAAAATTCGACATTATATGCTCTGATACACCATACATTTTGAAAGGGAGAGTTTCGTATAAAGTATAATTGATTGAAGTTTTTTGCAGAGGCGTCTAGTTGCTATATAAATTATTTTCTACCCCGTTCCAGATTCTTTCCAAATTTAAAATCCGCCGTGCAAATCGTCGGCGTAAATATTTAATTAATTATTTTTGCATCCAGCTTGTTAATATCTTTATTTAAATTATCATAATAGGTTTTCTTCTTAAAATTATTTTTTTATAATACAGATATTCAATTTATTAACAAAGAATCGTAGTTCGCGGAAAGTTCGCGGAAATTCACTTATCGCGGTAGAATCTGGGATGGATTAACCATGGTAAACGAGGGATTGTACTTGTAATTAAAAGTGTTGTGTACTAAACGTAGAGCTACATCATTGGGGAAAGTCGTTTATGTAAATAGATGATTTCATCTCCTTCATCTTCTTCAGCCATCTCTCCACTACAGGATGTAGGCCTCTTCTAATGTTCCCCAATCCTCTCTTCTTTGGGTTCTTCTTATCCACCCACTCTCCGCGGCGGGAACAATATCATCGGCTCACCTTTTCTGAGGCCGGCCTATTCTTATTTTCATGTCCCATGTTCTCCACCGTAAAACTCTGGGTATCCATTTGTCTATTCCTTCTTTGGCACATGACCTGCCCATTATCATTTTAATGTGGTAATACGATCACCACATCGACAACTTTTGTCCGGAGTTTGATTTCCTCATCTCTGAGACTTACGCCTAGCATTTGTCTCCCCACAAACGTTTCATACGTAAATACAGGAAGGATGCGCGTTTAACGCACATTTTTCTTTTTAAATTCAAGGGAATATCTTTATTAAGGACATGATTAACTTTCCCAAAGACTGCCCAACCTAGTCCGATTCTTCATTCTGTTTTCTCGCGGGGATAGGCAGTGGCCACACTCTCCTTGCAAACACATACTTTTTAAAGCTTCTGACGGGACCAACTTCCAATATTAAGTTGACACGATCATGTCTTCCGCGGACATCCTATATTTCTCATCGTACATGTTCTCTCTCTAATACAATGAGCTTATCACAAATAAACATTAGATGTCACACGCATATACAAAAACGATTAACGAAGAACTGGCGATTACATGTAATACATTTGTATCATGCTTGCATGTTTACTTAGTATATATTATATTACACCATATAGAAGTAGTACGGCTCGGGACTTGCCCGTTATCTCTGCCCATATAACTCGTTAGAACGAGTGTAAAGATACGCTATATTATCCATGGATTATAAAGGGAAATAAATCGCTCTCAATGGTTGACCTGAATACAGGATTTTTCAAACAAAATTACTTTTGTTATTCACAGTTTTAATTTATGTATTAATTAGTTATAAAATAGTTACGATGAGTTTTGATTATGGTAATTTCGACTAATGTATTTTTTACACGGAAACATGCTAACTCTTTTTAAACAAAATGTGCTATTGTTTAAAAAACGGTATCGGATATTGGATATGAATACGAACCTTGTGTTTTGCACGCGATGGCATTCAGTATAGAAAAAAATAAATAATAATTAACATGTATCAAGGGGAGCGGGTAGGAGAGGTAAAGAGAGTGGAAAGAGTTCTTATATTTTGCGTAGGGTCCTAAATAGCAATAACGCAAAATTTACTTTAGATCGGTCAGAGGATGTATGATTTTTAATTGTTTTTTATGATTGACTCATGTATAGATTATACTGCGTAGCACAAAATAGCACAGCTTGTAGATTAATAATATCGTAAATAATCCAATCCTTCACCCCTTTTCATAATGTTCCCTCTCTCCCAAGGTTTAATGTAGTAGTAGTAGTAGTAGTAGTGTAGAGTGTCAGCGACAGCGACCGCGTCAGAAAGACCGCTTTAGCAATAGAATCATGCCGAACTAGGTGGGGAAAGTGCAGGGTTGATATGATCATTGGTATGCGGCTCCGGGTAATGTGATGGGTCCCTCTCCTCTTCTCTCTCCTACCCCGCAACCCATAAACCAGTTTCACACTTCAGTAATCGCTCACCTGAAGAAGGAAACGGATTCTTCTGAAACAAGATCTACTTGTGTCAAACTAAAGTGATGGTGAAACAAAATAGTTTTTCATTTATGAATATTTAAAATGATTTAAGTATAAATTAGTTGATTTTTATCGCACAACGTTTCTATAGGGTTAGAAGATTCGTTTTGTTTCTTATTTTTCAATGGTCTTATGTCCCACACTAAGCCTTGGCCCCCCGAATATTTCACCCCCACACGCTCTTAGAGATCCTGTACAACCTGCAACCTCTGGATGTGAATTGCTCATCTGAGACGCTACAGTATCATGCTGTGGTGGATGAAGTCTGGGATCCTGAAATAATAAATGTTAGTTAACGATTTAACTAAAATATAATTTATGAAAATTTGTCGACAAACTGATTCGACAATGTATTAAATTCAATGGACTTGGATTTTTTTTTAATAATTAATAAAGATGGCTGACCTAATATTATTTTAAAATATCGATAAATCCAAGGATATTCGTCTGTCCTGTTAATACATACTGTAAGGCTGTGACATGTGACGTTAGCTACCAAAAGCCCATTAAATGTGAAATAGGTAATAAAACGTTTTTTTAATATAATTTATTTATTGTGAACTAAAATAAATGTATGTAATATATAAAAATTTAATTCATTTTGTCTTCTTCAAATATAGCAAAATTATTTTGTGGTGACGTTTTTTAATATAATTTATTTATCGTAAACTTAAATAAATATATGTAATATATAAAAATTTAATTCATTTCTTCTTCTTCAAATATAGCAAAATTATTGTGTGGTGACATAATTATAATTTATATAGGTAAAATAACTTTGTAAACACCACTTTTTTATTGAAAAAAAAAATTCAACATGTTTCGAAGCCAATGGCTTCTTCGTCAGAATAACAAAAATAAAATTTAAAAATCGAACTATAAATCAAAATATTAAAAAGTTATACATGGAAAGTGATAATATAAAATGATAATATAGTAGGTACTTTATATTATCATTTTCCATGAATAACTTTTTAATATTTTGATCTATACATCGATTTTTAAATTTTATTTTTGTTATCCTGACGGAGAAGCCATTGGCTTTGAAACATGTTGAATTTTTTTCAATAAAAAAGTGGTGTTTATTAAGTTATTTTATATAAATTAAATTTAATTAATTTCTTACATATTGAACATATGTTAAAAAAACAAATAGGTGCATATTATTGAATATGTACATATTATTGAATCAGTATAATAAATACAGAAGAACGAATGCAAAAAGAAATATATTTATGTTCGCGTATATGAAAAATCACAGTTCTATGAGCACATAAATAAAATGAAACCTGTTGGGCGCTGGGTACCTGCAGTTGACAATACTCTCAATAATGTCTTCACTTGTGTGTGTCAATGCTTTCTGTCTTCGGCAAATTTCGCAACGATTCGGCGATCATTAAGCAATGCACGGCGTAATCTTAATAAACCACTTTTACTTGTACGTAACAGTGGGGGACTAAATTGAGCAGAATTGGGACCAGTCCGCGCCAACTTCTGTCTCCTTCGTTTAGGTGCAATAGCCCTCAGTACTTCTATTTGAAAATTTATATCCAAAAATATTATTATGTTTTAATATTATTTTGGAATTAAACAATAAATTAACATCATTATTACGAATAATTTAAAATAATGAGTCAAATAAGTTATTCTATCTTGGTATCTTATGATATTTTTGACACGAAAAAATTGTCTAAATAAATTTCTTTTAATATTTTTGTTTTAATTGAATTTTGAATACATTTTGCAATTACACGGAACCACTAAAACATAATTAATATCTAGTTTTCACTCTTTTAAGATTTACTTTCAATACAAATAGCCTTGGGTTAAACTATCTTGAAATTGTACGATTATCTCTAATGCTTCAAAAACTCCAAAAACACCAAAATATTGTTTTTCGCGATACTCAAACTTGACATCTTTACTTTAGGTACTTTAATATCGTGATTCCCAAACTCGATCTCTTCGTAATTTTGCGATATATTCAGGGTGTAACAGAGCTAGTCCATAATACTGTCCTACCTAAATTATGAGTCGAAAATGTTAAAACAAAAATGTCCCAATATCACTAGTTATGGAGATAAGGTACTTCAAAGATTGCATTTTTTCCATTTTTCAAACTAAACTTCTGTAAAAAACCAACCCACAAAAACCAAGTTTTTATTATATTCCCTTTCTCATTTGTTTTGTTTCCAATTTGATATTCTATCAACATATTCCTCTTGCTTTAAAGTTCACGTGGAAAATCTATTCCATGTATATTATTATTCTTAAAACTTATGGAATATTTTAAACATAATAATTGGTATAGGGGGCCACGGCGTCGGCGAAACCGTCTGATCGGACCCATGGCTCGAGTCAGACTAGTTGAAACAAATATATTATAGCTAATATAAATATATTATATGTAAGCATTTTTTGAAGAAATTATTATATAATATAATATTTGAATTTCGAGAGTAATAGAATCTCTCATCAACAAGTGAATTATATTATTAAACTGTCACTCTCGAAACCCGAGTGGAATAAATATATAAACTTAGTTTTATAAACATCCATTTTAATGATCATTTATTTTATCACGTTTACCTTCATCATTTACTGCATTTTATGGCGTGCACAATTTGATACATAGTTTATTTGATAAAATAGAAGGTCTCTTCACGGTATGAGCATAAGTATTTGAATAATGATTATCATGATAGGCACGAGTTTCCATTGTAATAGACCGAATATTTGGATTGCTATTATTGTTATAAATTTTGGTTAAATTTTCGTGCAAAATATAATTTATTTATCCTTAAATATATTTTCAAAGCATTTTTTTTATTATTCAAGATTGCATTGAATTGCAGCTAATTCTTACGTCAGAAAATGCAAGATTTACGCAATCAGCGCTCTCAATCTGGGTGACACAAAAAATCGAACGTGAATTGAATATAAATCTTTCCCAAGTCAAATGAAACAGTCTTTTAGAAGAACTATTTGTACATAGACTTCTTTGTCCACGTAACTACAAACAATTCATAATGTTAATTTTAAAATGTCCTATTAATTTAAGGGATTACGGTTGTACGAAAGATATAAAGTTTCACAGATTGCAAAATGATAAGCTGATTAGTCACAAGCTAACTATTGGGTATCTTCTTAAATTGGGGTAGGTGCAATCGTATGACAGCGCAGAAATTACTGCTTGTTAAAGTATTGTTGGGTAAAACTATCGAGTGTGGATGCTTCAAAGAGTTTTAGGCAAGTACACTGTAGTCACAAGAATGTAAGGATCTTTTCATAGGACTAGTGCAGTGGTTGCGTTTATAATAAATCATTCTGAAAACCAATTGATAGACCCATGAGACAGAATAACAACCCACTTGAACACAATTAAAAAAATTAGAAAACTCGTAAATACCCCTTTAAAATTAGCCTGGTTTTAGCCAAATAGCAGCCTAAAGGTGTTAAAAAAAGGATACGCAGATATCCCTATTAAAATTAAGTGGTAGATATTGTTGTATGATTCTATCTCTTCATTTTAGTTCCAATATGGTTAAATTCACAAAACACATCAATTATTGTGGGGTGTAAAATAAAAAAAATAGAATGCCCTCATCGAGAATTACAAATTTATAATGCGCTGAATTCAAGATTTTATAGAAAACAGCCTATAAAATTATAGGAAGCATGACTTTGTAAAGAATAGGTATATAAAAACTAGAAAAAATTAGTAAGTAATCTTCGGAGATTGCATTCAAAACATTATTTTAAATTTTTGTATATTGCTGCCTACGCTTTTACACCCCACAATTTATGTCTATTTTTTATGAAATTTAAAATGAATCATATTTAAAGTATTTGAAAAGTTACAGCTGTTTCGACGGTTCAGGCCATTTTCAAAGTGCGGATAAACCACATACTATTGACCTCTTTCTACACAGGTAAAATTAGATGGTTTCAGTGAAGCCGTTATACGAGTGTTAGGATTCTTGGTGTCAGTCACTTCACTTATCATTAAAATTTCTCCGTTGTTAGCTAACGCTTTATTGTTATAAAATTTTATGTTAAGCTTTATTGTCAATGTTTCCCGTTATTATAAAATTATTTTATTAGTGCCTTTATTTAGTATTTTATTATTAATTTAATTTAACTCACGAGTATACATTATTTTTTGTGGCCTTGATTGTGGGTTTGTTGAACATATTAAGAAGTGTAGAGAAAATATTGACAATTGATTAAAGTTATATTTGGGTCGCTCGTTCTTTTGTTAATTTCTAGTTGTTCAAATAAATTTGATACTAGGTCTTTGGTTTTTTATGCAAAGGTGTTGGCTCGTTATTACCAAGTGGGACATGGTTTTCCTTCGATAGATGGCCTGCATATTACAAACCTGTCAAATAACTTAAATCGTCAAAATTGGTAGCATTACAATGTTATAC
The DNA here is from genome assembly GCA_016648135.1 of Agrypnia vestita. NCBI lineage: Eukaryota > Metazoa > Arthropoda > Insecta > Trichoptera > Phryganeidae > Agrypnia > Agrypnia vestita. The sequence goes on along the minus strand of JADDOH010008970.1, from coordinate 195,377 downwards.
AATAACTGTCAAGATACAGAAATAACAATATTGCTTATTTCAGAATACGCCCGAATACAATATATAATCAAATTTCTTTCTATAATGTAAATACCATGATTATTTATAGAGTTTCAAAGCGTCTGGCGGAAGAAATGACCCGCGAAAAGCGTCTGTATAGTAATGTCCCGTAGTGCAGAAAAGTTTATTGAACACAAAAAGGGCTGATTATTATTTTATGTCTGCGAGACTATTCCTTTTAATAACATTTTTAGTTAACTTTCAAGTTTATTGAAACACGAAAATTGTGCGCAGGAATTGTTGTTATACAGTTTTGCATGACGCAGCTCTTGATGTAATGATAAATTAATTAGTTGGTACCTACTTGGTGGTTCCAGGAAAACGTCTAATAAATTTAGTGTGTTTTATTAAAAAAAATGGTGTAGGTAATTTCACATTTTACAGATATCTATGAAAATATATGAAACAGATTCAGAAAAATAAATTATATTTTGTAACTTAGTATGGATGGTGTGGAATAATGTTTTCATTCGTAATATTTATAGTAAAAATCTTAAAAAATACGATTCCATTAAAACGCGATATGATTGGTCGTGACATTGTTTAGCAAGAGTTATAGATAAATCATATGTACCTAATTTATGGTATTTGTCACTGTAATTTGTTTATTTTCTATGGTCTCTGTTCGTCTTTACTTTGTTTTTACTCGTGTTTGCATGGTTTTCAAATAGATTTGCCGTGTTTGTGACCCATTTTAAATAACTATCTAAGAATACATTTACAATAATGGAGGATGGATTTTCACATGGAAAATCAGATAACTTACCGAAAATTGATACCTTATTGTTGGATTCATTTTTCAGTTTTCAGGAATGAATTTCTATATTTGGGTACCATACAATATCTACAAAACTTTTTCCCTGACATTATGGACGCACCATACAAATAAACTTGTTTTGTAAAACAACGAATGAACGTCTAAATATGCTGTTACGTATTAAACGTGAGATTGACATAAAATTGTTCCCTAACGTCACTTGCGAAAATAATCGTTTTGGCGGGAGTTTAAAATCGTGATTTTCAAAATCTTTTTTTAATGTTAATATACATATTTAAAAAACTCTTTTCAAAAACGTATTGCTTAAACAAAAGATAAGATTTTTCTATTAAAAAAAATGTAAAATTACCCTATTACGGAATGGATAAAAATATTTAAAAATTATTTCTCCATTGGTATTCAAACTCAAGTAAAGTTTATTTTTAAATTTGACACTTTCGTTTAGATCGCAGACCACCAAAATATTTAGTCATGGACTAACGTTATTTTTTAGTATAGCTCTATAAAATTACTACTACTCATCTGTTCTAATTGCCCATTGCTAGTACAGTGAAAATGAATTTATAATGGTCACGGTCACAAATTTTGTGGAGTTTATGAGTGTTGTAAGCTATAAATGAGAAATAATATGTTATGATGTTAATGTGTTAATAACAAAAACCAACGTTTGTTAACTAAAAGAACAAAAATGACAATAATTATATCGGCGGCATGATTGTATCCAATACTATTAAATCGGACAAGTGACGAAAGTTGCAATGCAAACGCGAGTTTAATCAAAATATCAAACAGCCGCAGGCGTTAGTTGTAATTGAAAAAATCCAAGAGATTTTTATCGGAGCCAAGTGAGCTTCACTCGTTTCTTCAGTTGGTCATTCATTTGTTTTGTCCTAACGAAAAAGATCTAGAATCTATTCCTTCCTTATGACTTGTGTACGGACTGTAGGTACAGGGGTGAGACTTGTTTCAGAGACTCGTCAATATTACAGTTGATCACTGCTTATTGTATTTTGTACACAGAAAGTATAATGAGGCAATAGTAACTCTTACACACTTACCTCTACTGACAAATATCGTGAGACGAGAGAGCAAAATCTCATCCATACTGGTTCATGAGAAAAGACTACAGATGTTTCTAGCATAGTCCATTCAAAAAAACAAAAGATTCTCAGATTTTAACATACATAGAACATTCAAAATTTGACAATGTGTGGATGTTCTTACGATGGAATTGGTGAACGTTGCACTGTATGGGGTGATCACTTAAGCCAGCTCATACGGGTTGTAAGCCATGGGCCATCGTATAAAAATACTTCCACACACGCTTTTTTTATTCATAGCTTCGTCTCTGTGAGAAAAAAATATTACTCGCGTGTCTCCATAAAATGAATGTCCATTGATAGACTAGAGCCAGACCAGAGCGTCATCATAACCCAAGGAGGGTTTTGATGACGCTCTGATTGTACGAGTGAAGTGTTTAATTCGGAAGCAGTACGCCTCGTGATTTAGCTGGGAAGGTACGCTGCGTCGAATAGGATTTGTGGGTCACCCGTCGAGCAAACTGCAAACTGCGCTGTGACGAGATAGTAGTGGGAACAGCGGGTACCGAGGTAGCCGCGGTGGGCATCTAGCAGTCAGTCTGTTGGCGCGTTGGCGAGTTGCGGCTGGCTCACTTGGAGAGCCGAACTGGCGATCGCGCGATTACGAATATACGTAACTGCAAGCATATTCCGAACGTGAAATAAATAATAAATACCCTTGTGGGTGTGCAAAACCTTCGAGGCGATAGCAACATCAGAGAGCCCGCTACTCTAGGTGTCGTTTCCAAGTATTCATTTTATTTTGATTAAAGCATTTTTAATAGTGCGCAACAGCCGTGAAGCGAGCATAAAGTGAAACTCTCAAAATAATACACAATTAGTTGCTAGTTCCGTTCGCCGGAAAATGTTTACGTAGTGGAAAAACAGAGCATAATTTGACAAAATGACGGTAATCACCAAAAACGATGGCGTGAAGGTAATGTTAACGTTTTATCCATTATTTCCACTAATGTTGTTACGCTCGCGATAAAAACCGGTCACAGACGTCAAATAATGATTCACGTCAACAAAATTTTTTAAGTAATACATTAAAACTGACTATAAATAATATGATCTTATAGCATGCCATGCTTAGCTTTATATTGAAAAGGATACTAAATTTTATTGTCTGTATATATTACATTATATTTAAAATGAAACCTGAATCAGAAATCTAAATGGATCGAAGGAAACCGGAACCCATCCCGGTTCGGAACGTTTAGGGGATTCTCAAAAAAGTAACTCTTCTCGTGATATTCTTTCAATTTCAATTATGTTTATATGCATGTATTTTATATTTACGTGGTTACAAAATTTACTAATATATTAATATATACACATAACGTATACATTTATGATGTAATTATTACACCAGGTAATTTTTCAATAAAAATAAGTGTAAAATTTCAGATATTCTCGACGGTTTTGTTTCATTACATTTTTCATTTCTAGCCCTGACTTGAAAATATATTAATTTACTTTGATTAATCTAACTTGAAAATATATTAATAAAGTAAATATGCATTCATTATACGGAATACGCTTCACATCAGTATTCTTACTATTTTCGAACCAAGCTAAATTTAATTGAATTGAAGCTTGTTCTAATAATATTAATATAAACTGCACCAATAATATTAATATAAATAAAAAAATATATAAAATACTTATTTTAGATTCTCGCCTGTAAATATATCAAAGTAGTCAACGTAATTAAAGGCATTGGCAGTTTCTCTTTAAGCAAAAAATGGTCTAATTTTGAAGGGCTACCGACTGCATTCCTGAAATATTCGGCTGTAGTTTGCCCGGTCTGGCCACGAGTGAATTGGTTAGTAATTGCTACATTAACCTCTCCCGTATGATGTTAAAATTGAATTGCGCGATCCGGTGCTGTACACTTGGTGTACATACAGATTTTTGAGTCGCAGAAATATGAAATTTTTTCATTTTTTACCTATATTAATCATTAAAATAATGGTTGTTTTATATAATCGATTTTTAATATACTTTATATATTACTTTAGTGATAGTAAAAGTTTTTCAAAAACTTCGATGGAGTCCTCTTCATACAATTTTTAATAGAAAATATTATTTACACTTTGTAAAATATCGACAGTTACGGAGCTAAGCGTCATCAAAGTTTGCATTTTTTCAATATTTTATATTTATTTTTAGTAAAATGTTTGACTATCTCTACAGTAACTTAGATGGAATTTTAAAAATGTATTCGCTTTGATAGAAGTCAAATAAAATTATCAAAACCTTACAGAAATTTGTAAAATATTTTTTTTGTAAAGTTTTTGTGATTTGATTTATTTTTAAAGCAAATGAATTTTTAATATTCGATATCATTTACTGTAGTGATAGTTCAAATTTTCACAGAAAATTAGTCGGAAATATTGAAAAAAACATGCAAACTTCGACATTTCGACCAAAGTGTAAAGAATATTTTCTATTCAAAATTAAAAGAAGAAGACTTATCCGAAGTTTTTACTACTAGTTAAGAGATACCCTATATATAAGTGATACATATTCACTTATTGCACATTGCTCCCCGCACCGCTCCTACAATCATCTTAAGTTTCTTCGAGAAAAATATTTATTTTTTTGTATCCGGTAAATTTACATATTATATTGTAATTATTTCATAAAATATATCACGAAAGGATACCTAAAATATGATCACAGTATTTAGTACATTTACAGATATATTCACACTATTAGAAGCTACATCTACTCAGTTTATAGCACCAGGCAGGAAAGGTTAATACTGAAACACGTCGGCGGGAGAACATAAACGTTCAACAGAAAACTTTTTCTTTTATTTTGTGACTTTAATAATAATGTAACGATTCGATTTGCTTGTTTGTGGTTGGCTCATTAAATGACAACAATATAAAGAGCAATTGTTCCATTTTATTTTCAATTAAAATTGTTTTGCACATGCAAAAAATGAACGTGATTCGATTAAATCCGTTCTTGTTGAGATAATTTTGCCTCGAACTTTGTTTGTTGTATACTTTTCAGATGTCAAAAACATAACATGTTTAATCTTTCCCTTGCCAGAAATACCACAGGGCTACTGAGCCAATTAAACTATAAATATACATATATGCAAAAAAAACTGCCTATTTAACTATTCTAAAAAGATGGGACGATAAGAGAGAGATAGATATAATAGAGAGAGAAGAGAGATATATTATAATATATATAGATATTATATATATTTAGATATATATATAATATTTATATTGTTTTAATAGAATAGAAAATAAAATTTTTAAAACTGTATGCAATACTAAAATAAATGAAAAGAAAAAAACTTATATAAAATATTAAAAATTCGTCCACTTTGATAAATTCAAATAAAATTATTAATGCCCTTCAGAAATTTGAATCAGATTTTATTTGACTTAAATTAAAACGAAAGAATTCTTAATATTGGTTGTAACTTATTTTTATGAAATATTGAAAAAAATGCATATTTTGATGGCGCACATCTGCATAACTATTAATATTAGGAAATTGTTGCTTGAACACTTCGGACTCATAATTCAGGCAGGAATATACTTGTAAAGTATTGTGGACTAGCGCTTTCGCTTCGAGAACTATTGTCGCGTGAAATCGTTGACTTTGAAACCACTCGCCTCTGTACTCGTGCAATAGTTTTAATGTCTTGTCCGTTCTCCTCAATTTATAACATGTAACATAAAATTTTTATCGGATTTTTAACAGTGTTTAAATTTGTAATTTCTCAATTAAAAAAGAGCATTCAATTATCTATAGGTGTACAAAAGAATATCAAGTGATTACCCCGCTTGTATTAAAATGTTTTTTCATTACAAATGTATTATTACCTATCAAGGTCATCAATCATTAACGACGGGTTGATAATCTACACCGGGATTTCCTGTCGATAGTGTGTTCATTCGCGGTTAATGCGAATTCGGATAATCGAGAGTTTACGGTACATATTTTGTTAAAACAATTTATTTTATGATGCTGCTTAACAAATATGCGTAGCTGCAGTGTTTTACGACCTAAATGTTAATAAACAAGTTTGAAATTTATTCCATTAAATGCCTCATGAACATAATATATTTTACCATACAAAAACAAATCTTTAAGGTTTTAAATTTTATATTTGAATTGTATTAAAACGAATGCATTTTTAATGTTTGTTATTAGTTACTTAATTCAAAGTTTTACATAAGATAAGTCAGAAATATTGCAAAAAACATGTGAATTTTGAAGCAGCATATCTTAATAACTATTGATATTACGACAATGTTACTATAAGATTTTCAATTCATAATTTAGGTAGGAATCTAATTTTTAAGTATTGTGGACCAACTCTGTTACACATTAGTGTTGGGACAAATCTCAGTACTTACTGGGGACCCGTGTTGAGATTTTAAACTGGAAATAAACTTAAATGGCTCGTAGTGGGCAGGAGACAAAACAGACCGGCGTAAAAATATAATACAACTTGGTATCGACCACACATTCATTCATACTCTAATCAAAAAATATAAAAATCTTAATTTACCAGCGGCGAAATCTACATACTTTTTCATGGAAATGACAAATTTCTACCATAGATGGCGATAGCGTAGTTTTATTAAAATAAAGTAAGCAAGGTACATAACAAAACCTATATACAGCTTTACAAATTTATGTGTAGGTAGTCGATCTTGGGTGGAATCGTGAACGTTACATTATGTAAAGTAATCACTTAAGCCAGCCTCGGACAGATCGCACGCCCAAAAAAGACTTCCATACATACTTTCCCATATAGATGGCTTCGTCTCTGTGAGACATTTATAATTTATCTTAATTACGTCATTCAGCTTTTACACAACTACAATTATTGACCGCGAAGCGTTCATAACAAACTCCCGTAAATAGCTGTTAGCGAAAATAAATTCCTACTTGTGTTAATAATTTGATCATGTATTTTTGAAACCACTGATTCGAAACACTGAGTAGCAGCCAAATCATGACATACGAAGTCCGTCGTCATCTTTAGTTTTTTCCCTAATTATTTATAGTAATATAAATGATATAACCACTTATATTTTCCGAGAAATACTTATGAGCTTGAATGAGGAAAAAAATGTGGGAGTATCAGATACTACCGCTCCGTTATCTCGCAAGCATCGCAAATATCATAAAGAATGAGATATAAATGTATGAAATATAAAAAAAAATTCATATGTTTTCACGGTCGTTCATAATATTTTGGTTCATGTTTTATAAGGTAAAATTCCGGGTTTTTACGACCTTTATGGCCGACGCCATCGCATCCATGTGTCAATACATCAGCCCTGATAATGGACCCATCGCAGGGTCCAAATCTAGAAAACAAAAACCAGAAGACTAAAATGTATCGAGTCCAAAACTTTTTTATAACTGCACGACGCGATATTGTTGAGACCTTTGAATAACCTAAAATTTTCATACGAGCGAGGTTTTTTGAGACTTTCGACGTGGATCTCTGAGAACGGATTTTGAGAGATTTTTTTGAGGTAGGTGACGAGATTCGTAATTCCTGGGGGAACACAATGTCTCAGAAGTTCGCCGTCTCGCCTCCCACTTCCAACATGCTTGTCGTAGGTAATCAAACGACAAATGTCTGTTGTTTTACTATTGATAGTTCGTTCGTAAATTTGAATCGCACTGAAATTTCAGAAATAGGTAGTTGTAGACATTTATTGTTTTAGGTTACGTTTGTGCGCACATGTCGGTGTGAAATTGAAGGTCGTATTTATTTCAATTTCGTCTCTTTTTACCAATACCAAGTTTGTTTTTTAGTTTTCTTCTCCATATTTAAATCTCAATAAGTGTAAGAATACGATATTGAGATTTATTTCATATGTAGTGTCTTATTCCATGTCTCAACTGGCCATTATGTGGGAGTATGACGTAAAATATGTATATTTTTAAATTTTATTTATTTATCAACGCTCTAGTGGGCTTTTATGGTGTAACACAAAGTTCAAGAATTTTTACGTACCTAGCATAAAACATATAAATCAAAAAATTAACAAAAATAAAACGCATTTAAAAATAAATGAACAATCATGAAAACATTAAGAAAAAAGCAAATTCATAACGATATCAACGGAACGGAAATCAAGGAGAAAATAAATAAATAATAATTTAGTCTATTAAACTGTACTAAATTCTACTGGCATTCTAAGTCTAAGTAATTCTTTGCTAAGAATTCTATGCTCCTACAACGAAAAACTTGAGAACTTATTTGCAATACGATGCATGCGTGTTATCGTTGAATTTAAGGCATACTAGTTATTCTTGTGGGTCTCTACCCCTTAAATAACTCTTCGTGATATCTCCTTTGTCTTGGTTTATTATACAAGAGAATCTGTGCAGGGTAGTCCAAGGAACATACTTCTAATAATTTTAAACACTATATCGTGGACATCTTTTCTACACGATCATTTCTTCAAATGTAGTAAGTAGGTGCATTCATTAAATTATCATAGTTTATTTTTTCTATTGGAATAGATTAATAAATTATTTTAACACAAAATACACTTTTTCCTAGGCCTCCTCATAAAGTTTGTTATGAAGCTGTATTAGTCGTAATGTTTATACTCTCAGTTATACCTTGTGGTTTATTTTTACCTGTTTTCAAAAAAGTTTAGGGACCCTCGGGTATCAATACCGGTAACTCTCATACGGTAAACGAGTGCTCTCCCGTCTTAGCTACACATCCAGTTAAGTCGTGTAAATAAAATAAAATATTTATATTTATCTTACTATTATCGCTCCAACTAGGATATAGGATAGGAGAGGAAATTGTCAATGTGATCTGCTTTGCAGACGATGCTACAAGTATAATCATAGCGGAGAAAAATAATGATTTACAAATAATGCTTGACAGGATACACGTTTGTAAGAAATAAAACACGGTAATCGCTATTGAAAATACTAAATGTATGACCTTCTCTAAAGTATCCATGAAATCTGAGTGTAGAGAACAAACCCATGGATCAGGTCAGCACCCTCAGATATCTAGGCATATACCTGGTTGGAGGAGCTGATCTGTGTGAAGGAATACAAGCCCAAGTTAACAAGGCAGTAGCAATTTCTAGTGCACTAACATACACAATTTGGAAGAATAAGGATATTGCCATCAAGAGCAAAATGAGAATCTGCAAAGCATGCGTAAGACCTATAATGACATATGGCGTAGAAGCAAGAGCAGACACTATCAGGACTAAACAAATATTTAGGACTTCCGAGGTGAAGACACTGAGGATGATAGCAGGCAAGACGCTGAGGGATCGCGTGAGGAACAACAAAATAAGAAAAATATGCTGAGGACGTTGTAGATGGAAGAGAGCGAAGGAGGGGCTGGTATGGTCATGTCCAGAGTATAGACAGCACCAGGCTCCCTTACATCGCACTACATAATCAGCGTCACGGAACCCCCCGGAAGATTTTCCAAAAGATGGAAGGATAGTTGGAAATCCACCTCACAGGAGGCGCTATTCTCTGATGAACAGTCCACATAGGTCTATTAAAAGGAAGAAGAAGAATTATAATATTCTTATCCACTGCTGATTATTTGTCTACATTTATCGGAGGCTTAGTACGGGATTCAATACTTATCCAAGTACCTACATATGTTTGTATATGAATTATTTCTTGACACAGGCGTCTTGAATTTTAAATGGTACAGTTTTTTTAAATGGAGTACAAATATCAAATATGTACATTGTACTAACGAGCGATATTTATCGTCAGTTCCTTCATTTTCACAAAATTTCCAAGTTCTCGTGGTTTTTTTTTAATTCATAATTTTTTTTATACATAACTTATTCATAATTTTCTAGCTAATTATTCTCTAGTTTTTTAGGAGCAAATAATAACAGTATCGTATGAAAATTTTCCTTTATGCCACTGAGTGATATTACGAGCCGTATAACATAAAATAAAGTAAATAGATGTTATTTTTAACTTGAATAATAATAATATCGAATGTCCGTCCGTAACTTCCTATTAGGTAATGTCGTTCCGTTTTCGAAATTAGAATGATTTCAAAATTGTTATTAAGTAAAATGAAAATTCCTATTTACGTTATGCTATTTTAAGAATTAAATATTTAAAAATATTTATATTTTAAATATTCCAGTTTAATGAAAATTAAAACCAATAAGTGCATCTATTAGTATATCGCATTAATTAAAATATATAATTCTCTAACAGTAACAATGCCCGTCACTAAAGCTACCTACCAGGTGGCTCAAATAATAATGAGATATAAGAAGCAAAAAAAACATAATTCTCTATTTAATAATGTCTATCAAGACGCTAAATGCTCTAGATAGCGCTGTTCTCACAGTCTTAACTGGCGGTGGAAATATCTTTATTAAAAATATGTCATTTTTACGGGTTATAAGTAGTTTTAAATATATTTTACTTGCGGATATGCGGATACTAATAAAAACAAACAAAAAAGACTTTATTTTGCCTCCTAAACAATGAGCTTCGTATTCAAAAATAATAGTTCACACGCCGTTTTTTTTTCAGTCCACCATTTCAGGTTTAAACGAATCTGCTTGGTCCAATGGTAAGGATGACGTCAATACTAACATAAAGAATCGTTAGTCAATGCATTATAATGCTAGTCCGTAGGTAGTAGTAATTATAAAGGGGCAATTAGTGTGGCACGCTAAATATGTCATGCAGTCAGTCAGACGGCTTGGCAGATATGTATTAAGTATGCACATATTTAATGAATCGAAGAATGTTTGTGAAAGTTTCAACTGAAAATCAAACCCACTCCACAGCTCTAACTACAGCATGCGATATACGTACACACGGTAGGTAGGCACATGGTACAGGTAGAAAATTATATATATTGGAGTGTCTTGGCATCCTCGGGAGTCTTCCTCCGCTGATCGGTCTTGGGTCAGCTCTCTCCTGTTTTGATCTCCAAGGAAGATATGTCATTGAATACATTATTACTCCATCTTAGTTTAGGACCTTCTAAACTTTGTCTTGTTGATGTTATATTCAGAAGAGACTTGGTGTTTGTCGTTCATTCATTCTCTCCACATGACCCAACCACCGAAGTCTTCCCTTATTTTGCAAGTTTTGTCGTACTTAGATCCTTAAATAAAATACAAGGCTCATTGCTGCGGTTCATTGCTGCGGCTACGGCAAGGTCCATTATCTAGAATCGGCCCAAAGATACGCCTCAAAATTTTCCTGTAATCAATTTCAGCCAAGTCGGGATCAATAATAAGATATCGATCTCGGGAGACCTCGGTATTGGCGAGATCTCGCATACAATCAATTACATTTTAATATTACTAGTTTTAATATAACGGTACATAACTTTTGATATGAAGATAAATAAAAAGGAAAATAATTTTAGCATCACTGTATTTCAAAAGGTGATTAAAGTTATTTTTAAGAAATAAACAATAGAAAATAATAACATAATAATATCAACACCGAAGTTACATTAAAAAAGTTAATACTCGTATGTTTTTATGCGTGTTTTTGTAAGAAGTACAGATCACTGATTGCTGCATCATTGAGTCGGCTCCTTATATGAGAGGCTAAATAGCCTGTAAATAGCTCAACTTCCACACTTATTGGCACCACAGTCAAAAGGCAATCATAGGCAAATTGTAAATACTCGCCTTTTGATCCACCACATTCAAAAAAGTTAATTTCTTTTTTAATCATGGAATTAATGTGGAAGTGCGAGCAGTGTTTATGGGTAGTTAACATCTTTTCTAGTTCCTCTTGTAGCGACAGGTTTTGGGTTTATTCTGTAATCAGCAATCTGTGACGACCTGCTTTCTGTAAACACCGAGAGCGGCATATCTTCTCATTGATATCACCCGGGCGAAAATCTGTTGGTGTTAGCACTTCGTGTTGATTGTAAACGTTCAGAGTTTTTATCTCTTTTCGTACAGCACTTTTCGAAACCTCTTGCTGCTGCTTGATCTCGCAAATCTCGCGTGAACTCGCACAAATTTTGATACGAGATTGATGTTGCGGTATTTCGAGATCTCGGTATACAGAGATTGCATTCCCTACCCACCATCCATCACTGGTCTGATGGGCGTTTTGTACGCTAATACGATCAATGCCAAAATAAAACAATTTCAAAAATTAAACATAAAATGAAGGGCCTAGATATCTTTTCGTAAGCTATATATTAGAAAAAATTGAATCTGTAAATCGTTCACGTGCCAGCTAAATTCTTGTTTGTGCCATCTCTTTTTTCCTCTTTTTTCATTTTCTTGCACGCATGCCCTAGGTTGGCTACGACGGGTCTGGATGAACGCGAATTACGATATTTCGGACAATTGAGAGTGCAAATACAAACAAATGAAAATTTTGAAATATTCTCGAGATTCTCATTTTTGTCAACGATTTGTCAAGAATCAAGATTCTCGAAATATTACAATAAAAATTTATCGACGAAAGAGAATTAAAATTATTCAGAATTTTCGATAAAAAAATCAGGGTCTTATTTTTACTTCATAATTATTGACGTTATGACACCTAATAATGTTTTTCTCTTCTTCTTCAAATGTAGCAAATTTATTTTGTGGTAACATAATTATAATTAATATAAATTAACTTTGTTTTAACCACTTATTTATTGAAAAAAATCAACATGTTTCAAAGCCAATGGCTTCTTCATCAGGAAAACAAAAATAATATTTAAAAATCAATCAAATAATATTTAAAAATAATATTTAAAAATCAATCGATCGACCTATTAGACCAGTTGTATCTAGTTATAATGCACCTAGTAGTAAATTATCAGCTATATTAAAGAAAATAATTGTTGAAAGTAATATTTTTAAACCTTTATATACCATTAAAAATTCTCTTGAATTGGTTGACCATTTAAAAGTATTGAATATTCCAAATAATTCATTTTTAGTTTCATTTGATGTTGTAAATTTGTTTCCTAGTGTTTGTGTAAAATTATTATTAATGAATTATTAAATTCTTCAAATATTTGTAAAGATTTTTCTAATGATTTGAATAGACTTTTTAACGTTGTTTTAAATCAAAATTACTTTCAATTTGATAATACTATTTTTAAACAAAATGAGGGTTTAGCAATGGGTTCTAGTTCTAGTATAAGTCCTTTAGTGGCTGATATATTTTTAAATAATTTAGAGAAAAGAATTTTTAATAGTTCTGCATTGTTATTAAAATATGTATTTTTTTGGAAAAGATATGTTGATGACATTTTATGTATATGGACTGGTACTGAAAGACAACTAAAATTTTTTCTTAATTTCTTAAATAAACTTCATAAAAAGATTCAATTTACCATAGAAATACAAAATTCTAGCATAAATTTTTTGGATTTGAATATTTCAATTGTTAATAATAAAATTGATTTTAACATATTTCGTAAAGATACATATACAGATATAGTTATACACAATTCTTCTAACCATCCATATTCTCAAAAATTGACAACTTTTCATTCAATGTTAAATAGATTAATTAATATTCCATTATCTGTTGATAATTTTAATATTGAATTAAAAATTATTAAACAGATCGCGTTTAATAATGGTTATGATAAAAAAATAATTGATATTATGTTAAATAAAAAGTACAAGAAATTTTTTTTTAAATCTTTTGTTTACCCTTCAATTTGTGATTCTGATAAACATTGGAGGAAAATTATATTTATAAATAATGAAATTTCTAATTCAACAGTTAAAAATATTTCAAATGTTATTCAACCAGCTTTTTATACTAAAAATAAATTTAAAAAATACATATTAAATAATAAAGATAAGGATAATTTTTAAAAAAAATCGGGTGTTTATAAATTAATTTGTAATGATTGTGATTATTTTTATATAGGAAAAACGTGTAGAAATTTTGAAATTAGAATTAAAGAACACTTAAGGTGTTTAAATAGTAATAATTATTCTGAATTTGCTAACCATCTTTTGGCTACGGGTCATTCTTTTGATATTAATAAGGGTTTACAAATTTTACATACAAATTATACAGAATCACAATTTGATAAATTAGAAATTTTGGAAATAAGAAAGAGTGTAAATAGTAAATTGAATATTATAAATAATCAGGTCCTTTTTGCAAATAGTTATCTTTTAAATTTATTTTCATATTAATTAGGTACTTTATATTATTATTTTCCATATATAACTTTTTAATATTTTGATCTATACTTCGATTTTTAAATATTATTTTTGTTTTCCTGATGAAGAAGCCATTGGCTTTGAAACATGTTGATTTTTTTCAATAAATAAGTGGTTTAAACAAAGTTAATTTATATTAATTATTAATGTTTTTCTCTCTTACTTTCTGCTGTCCTTCCTCTCACTCTCTCATATCCATATTGACATACTGATGATATTGATTTTTGTTTTATTTTATTGTTTATTTGGCGATTTGCGATTGATTATTGCGAATTTTTATATACTCATTATGTGCGATGTATGTTCTATAACTTTAAAGAAGGATAATTATTGCGATAATTAATTATAAAATGTTTTATGCGTTTTGTAAATAAATAATGTATCAACAAAAATGAAAATTGCTTTGCGAAAATACAGAGACGAGGTATCAGAGTGACGAAGTGGGCAAATGCCTAAAGTAACGGTAAAGAAAATGGTGTAACAGTTATTACATAATTTACTGGGCTAATTTTCTGTGAGCGTGGCTGGCGATTTAGATCCCATTGCATGGTTTACATCAGGACTGATGTCGCTGATAATGTGATCCAAACATTCAGCCGGAAAGGACGGAGACAGGTGGCAGAATAACCCAGAAATCTCTAAATGGTCTTGCTTGTGATTTTATTTTAAGGTTAGCAATATGTTATTTGAAATAATAACACAAATTTAAACATTAAAAGCATACAATAAAGTATATATATAATCCGACCTATTCAGAAAATAATATTTGGTGATTGCTTTACTCAAACACCCAGCACTCAAAAGTAGAGAAGGGTGAAGACATCTGTCAGATGTTAATACTTGTATCATCGCGACGAAAGTATTTCCTTTAATTTAATATTTGAAATCTGATGAATAATTAATTAATTAATATTTGAAATTAATTTAATATTTGAAATCTGATGAAGAATTAGTAGATGTGTGTGAAACTGATTTCTTGATGGGGCAAAACTCCAGATTTCAATGGCTGCTTTGCGTGTTGATAGAAATCTGTTTGATATGTCGCTTCGACATCAAACAGTTCTTTTTTAAGAACACCCAGACATCGTGGAAGTACCTACGACACTAAAATCCATGTATAGGTATGTAATAAAGTGACAATGCACCTGGTTTGATGTAAAATCATTAATATGCCATTACTGTACAACTCTTGGGATTTGAAAAGTGATATTGCACCGTAGTCCATGTAGACATAGAAAGGCAGTATGCAATTTCTGCTTTCCGTTTTGGGTTTTGAATGAAAAGTGTTTATGAATCCTTAATACTACACGTTCCCCTCACTTGAGATGACCGTGTAAATTCACGAATACTTTTCAAAGGTCTCATCTAAAAATACAAAAGTCGTAAAAGTAAATTAATGAATTATACTTGCATAAAATAAATACGTCCCATGTATTTTGGTTTATTGGGGTAATAATTGTCGATTAAGATGAACTGTCGTAAATCTACGTCTCGTTTATTTTTTAGTGTTGGAGTAACAATTCCCAAAATAGAAATATTGTTATTTTCAGAATAGCCCCGTTTGTCAATAATCCATCAATGTTGACTGTCATCATCCATTGTTAAACTAAAATGCTTACATAGAATTGAACGAATAATTATATTGATCTAAGAATTTCTCAGAACTTCTTATTTTTCATAGACCTATGTGGTCTGTTCTCCAGAGGACAATGCTTCCTGTGAGGTGGATTCTCAGCTGTCCCATTTATTGGGAGGTCTTCTGCGAGGGCAGGTTCCTTGAGGCTGACTACGCAGTGTGTCTGGTAAGGGTGTCTGGTGTTGTCCATTCTCTGGGTGTGACCATACCAGTCCCTCCTTTTTGTCTACTCCATCGTACAATGTCCTCAGTCTCACATATCTCTCTTAGTCTGGTATTCCTCACGCAATTCCTCAGAGTGTTGCCTGCCATCATGCTCAGTGTCTTCATCTCGGATGTCCTCAATATTTATTTAGTCCTGATTAGTAGTCGTATGCAAGCTTTATAGATTCTCATCTTGCTCTTGATGTCACATTTTTCTAAATTGTTGATTTTAGAGCACCATCGCTTATTTAATAAGTTATTTGTTACACAAATGCCTTGACTTTCAAATAGCTATTAGACTATTTATTCATAGCAATTAATAAAATTAAATCTTTATATGACTGTCAATTCAATAAAAAACTGTTGACAGGTGTTCTGTTAATAAACCATAAAAATTAAATAAAGTAATGACGAATAATTGTTTGATAGCTTGTATTACGTCATCGGTCTACAATTAGTCACACTTCTCATACACAAATCACTACTTATAACGAGGAACTCAAAGACGTGATCATGTATCGTGACGTATCTACCTATAACTTGATTGACATGTTTATTCGGCGAAAAGCCGTACAAGATAACTTTAACTTACATAAGTACTTCATTTATAAGTTAGATAAGTTAAAACTACAATTAAAAAACAAGTTTGTTAATTGTAGTTTTCATTACCACGACATTAATCTGATATAATAATTTTTAATAAACAATGTTACATGATTAAGATATTAGAGCGAAAGGATATTATGTAGGTTTTTTACAATGATGACATTTTGTTCGCTATACGTTATTATTATTAACTAGCTATAATCCATAAAAAATGACGTGCTTTTATCATATATTTCGGCAGCCAGTTAAGGCTGTGAGAACAGCGCCATCTAATGTAGCGTAGCGTCTTGATAACTTAGTTAGTTGCGGACATTATTTAAAACAGAATAAATATTTTTTTGCTACTTATACTTCATTATTAAGTTATTTGGTATCGTAAGTAATGGACATTGTTACATAGAAAATTATACTTTCTTTTTGTACCTCATTTCATACACCTCATCATTATTTGTGCCATCTGGTAGCGTTAGTGACATAGGTACATTATTACAAAGAGAATTATATATTTTGATTAATGATTAACACCAATGACATAATATGCGATATAGAGATAATTGATGCATTTATTAGCTTTAATTTTCATTTTTCATTTATTTTCATAATTTTCATTAAACATGTTAAATTCATGAAATATATTTAAAAAAATCTAATTCAGAGCATTTTATTAAAAAAACCTAATGTCAATGCTTTCATATTATTAATATTTAAAGCATTAACTTTGCGGTTAGACATTATGACAGATTGTTGGTTAACTTTGTAAAAACCACTACCAGAATCAAAATAGAAAATAGAAAAGAATAAAATTACCAATTCCTGGTAGTGGTTTTTACAAAGTTAACTAACAATCTGTTCAATGCTTTCATTTTATTTAACAATTTTGAAACCATATTTATTTTTTAAACGAAATGAGTTCTGGAAAGTTACGGACGGACAACGAAATTATTATTATGGGGATAGTTTTTAAACGTGTTGTTGACTGTTAAAGCAAACCTAAAGGACACACACTAAAGGACGGTACAGAATTACCTCGGAGCGAAGAATCAATATTTTTTATTGATAAACTAATTGACTAAGTTTCGATCTTCAGATGAACTGAATATTGCACATTGACTATAAAAGAATTATCACTGGCGGAATCATCCTCTCTTACTCTGAGTCAAGAAAATTGTTTGCCGCTATCGAAGAGAATTTGTAGAATTTCGAGTAGTTTTTATGTAGGTATATCAAAAGTATATACATAAGTAAATATGACGAAATATTGTAGTATTTTGATAGTTTGTCAAATTACCATTCATGTTTTGAATCTATTGATTGTTTAATGATAAAAATTATTTGATTGATAAATATAAAATATTACAAAAAAATAAAGAAATATAATATAAATATTATATTTGTTTTTATTTTATCATTAAATAATTTATTTTTCTTCATTCAGACGTGCCTGTGCTATTTTTTAAATTATTAAAATATCTTTTTTAATATTCAATAAAAATGTTTTCAAAAAGGGTTAATAACATCCTAGTTTTGTAATATTAACAGTTCATTAATTAAATAAAAATCTATTGTATTTTGTTATTACTTTGTGGTTATTCATTATAAATATAATTAAATGATTTTACTTAGTTTATCACCACTTGTATAGTTTAATTAGTATAGTATAGTATAATTAATTTAATTAAGTATACCCTGACGAAGGAACGTTGTTTCCGAAACCGGTTGGTTTTTACCAAATATTAAGTGGTGATAAATTCAGTAAATTAGTTAAATTATATTTAAATAAAAATCATTATTTTAAACATAATTTAAAATATATAATTATATAAAACAAATCAATACCTATATGCATATTTTATTCACAAGTTTTTTTCAATCCTTTCACAGATCTTGATTTAATTCCAGTAATTAAAAATTATCGAAAATATTAATTCTAATTTTATATATTTGTACAGGTTAATAATAAAACTTTATTTATTTAATTTTATCAGTAAATTAAAATGATTTAATGATGAGATTCTAAATCAAATATTTTAATTTGCTCTGATGCGATTGTCATAAATACTAATATAAATAATTTTGTTGTTTGCAGAAATACCCGTACCCTAAATCCATTGGCTTTATTATCACAAATGAATTCTGCGAGCGATTCTCTTACTATGGAATTCGAAGTAAGACACTCTTTATTTTATTCAAATTTATTCACAAGCTTGCAGCATCAAATGTCCTCAGGTTTAACGCTTGTTTCAAAATACATTTCATTATTCTTATATTTGTATGTATATGACGTAAACGTTTTCCACAATATAAGGATAGTAAATTATTTATTATTAAACAACAAATTATTTTTTATAAATACCTGGCAGCGGGCATATTCCCTCATGATCCACCATTCTACAGGTTCTATTCTACGAGGATGAGACTTTTCTCAAAATTCCCATAAAGAACATTACAGAATTCAGCGTAGAGTGAGCTGTGCTTGATTATGGATTGTATTTTATATGCAAATTACCAATTGTCGTTGTTTATACTGAGCGCATTCTACTTAATAATTACTCAAAAATCACATTGAAATAAGCACATGGCACTAGCGAAATATATCACATTTGCATACAAGTATGTAGATAAAAATTAATTGATTTATTAAAAAAATTATTCAGTAGCTGAAACAAGAATTTTTGTGACACATTTTATTGCGAAATGGGTGGATTTTGATTGAAATATTATTTACTTGTGTCTGATATTATAGATGCCTTGAAAGCATATTTCCCCAAGGTATAAGTTTTTAAGAACCTTTTTTTACCTTTAACTTTAAGATTTTACCTACCCTAACACAAATTTCAATGCTGTATTTTAATACCGAAGGAAATGTTGTCTCGAGTGTAGGTCCAAGGATCAGTAAAAAGTCACCCTAAATTATTTATCTAACTATTGTCTGTTGTATTTTATGTACAGAGAAGATTGAACTAACCAATATGTTCAGAATATTTTTGAGTTTGTTCAAATCTTTCAGAACAGTGCTGGATTTATGTCAAGATAGGTCATAAGTCCTATGTACACCCAAATGACTTCTATACCTACTTTCCCATAAGAAATACAGTTTCATGTCTGTGAGATATCTATAATATACATTAATTAACCAATATGTATCAACTTTCACCCAAAAGTGTTCACTAATTAACGGAAAACTTATAATTACCACTAATAATATCTTATAAGTTTATACTTTTATATATGTAAAATTTTTGTTTGCGTTTTTTTTTATTAATTTATAGTTTATTTATTTTCAATATAGAATTTATTTAATATATTAAATTGTATATGCAGAATAGGCCATGAGTTTTTGCACTTTTTAAATCACGAGAAGGAGGGCGTGAGTCTTGGAAATTAAGTCGCAATGAATCGTTTCACGGGGGAAAACAGTTTTACAAAAATAATGGTTCTTTACAAAACAGTTTTACAAAAATAATGGTTCTTATTAGTTTGTTGGGTGTCTGTTTCGCTCTCATCATCGATTGCGTAGAGTGAATCAATATCCGAGTATTTTTTTAATTAAATCGTGGCTCAGCAAGTTGGAGAAGACCGGTTCAACGCTTAATAAGAAGAAAATCTAGCGGCCACGCAGCAAGAAAAGCGAAGAGAATGTCACGCAAGTTCACAAATCTGTACAAGAAGACCCGGGCTTCTGCTGCTATGACGATCAACTTTGCCTCAAATTTTGAAACTACACCCATATATATTGGATTTCACGAAAAAAGATTTGTTGAGAAAATTTTTGGGCAGTTCACCAATTTCAACAACATTTTGTTCTCCAACTAAGCCCATTTTCATTTGAACGAACATGTTAAAAATCGGAAGTACAAGTCCTGGAGCATGGAGAACCCCAAACTGAAACATGTCATCGGAAGGCATTATCGTTTATTATTTCTTATGTTCACACTGACCTAGGTGCCGGAAGTGCGAAAACTTATGTCCCACCCATATTACGTTGCCACTATTTAAATGTATTCTTCAATAAAATATATAAGTATCGTATTGCTTTTAACATTCTGTAATAACTACGCCTCATTCTGTCGATTTTATCGTGCTGAATTGTTCTTTATCTGTATATATGCTCAATTTCTAAGGTTACGCGCGAAAAAACTTGTTTTCTTGCTACGATATATTCATACGATAAAGAATTTTTCTTTTGTATTTCGAAAGAAAAAAAAATTACATATAAATTTAGGAAATATAGGTCAATCGCTGAGAGTTTTGTATGATCATTTTATCTGTCTCCTTCTTTTATATGGAGCCAACAGTAGTGCAAATGAGAGAGAAATATACATTTTTGCGTGACTCACACAAACCACTCGGCGGTTGACCTATACTATGTAGGACAATGCGATATATTAATATTCAAAATTTTGCGTTTCGCAGTTGCGTTGTTTTGTTTATGAAATGTTCCTTCTTTCCACTGAATGCCCGATGAAATAATGAAAAGTTCATATGGGTCCAGTCCGCAAGCGCCCTTCGTGGAATCCTAATTAATGGCTTAAAAGTAAATCAATTATAAAATCGTGTCACGTTCCATGACAGTAGCAACTCAAGAGTCGAGAGTAACAAATTTGTGTAAATATTGTATGGACTTCGGTTGAACGAGAAATGGAATCCGTTTATAAAATGACCTGTCGAATTACAATACTGCCCCTATTTTTTATGCTATTCAATTTTATGATATGAATTCATTTAAAAATATAAACAAACATCCTAAAAATATTTAAAATTAACCCAACAACAATCGTCGGATGTTGGTAAATACGATGGATGTGCTTGGCAACATAATTGACGACGATGCAGGTTTAGAGTTAAAATAATGTCTTTTGAAATTTCGCTGCTTTATGACCAGGTCTATTTCCTTCCTGCCTAGAATAATTTGGTGGGCCTTGCTCATCGATGTTTTCCCAACATATTGTCGCGGGATCCTGGCTGCGGGAGGCAAATGAAACACTGTAAATTAATTTTGATTTATTAATTGACTCGGGAGGCAAATGAAATACAGTAAATTAATTTTGATTTATTAATTGACTCGGATTTAATCGGAGCTCTGTTCTATAATTCACACTAAATTTCGCAATAGCCACCTGATAATTTTCTACTGGTATTTATAAATTGTATTGATTTATAAATTGATTCACTGGCTTGTATTATTCTGATTACTATGGAACACTTCTCAAACGGCAATAGGTATTTTTCGCTGGTTAAAATCCACACTGAAATCGTCCGGTACATATATTGCCGCATGGTCACACTGAATCACTGCTTTTATCTGTATTCGTCAAAATGTCTCCTGTCAACAGCAACACTACTAATACTAAGTGTACAGTGGTCCTCCAATCTCCTTTTATACTCAATATCGCTCGCGACGCTTCCAGAATCTAGTTGACCATCCCAGACCTTTCCAGCAATTTCCAATTCGCTGTAAACGGTGTAGAGTGCTCTGTGAAGTAACTGTAAACTGTAGAGTAAAATTCGATTATGTGCAGTTCCTTCCGCTTCTACCATCTCGTGACAAATTTTTTGTCGAATTTTGTCGCACGATTTTCAGATATGGTTCTTTAAATGCCCTGTATATGTTTTTTATCTTTTTTTATCTGAGACGGTAATTCTAATTTTTTAATCCCGCCCCAAATTGCTGCCCTTATTCGAAAATATGGTAAATTTGGAGAAATTTCTAACTAAAATATACCTGAGTTACATTTAATTCAAGATTTTGTAAACAGTCATTCTGAAATACTATATTTTAAGATAACGAAATTTTATATTTATTTTGTTATCTTTAAAATTTAGTATATCACAAAACATTTAAGATAACAAAATAAGTTGAATAATCAAGTGAAATATATGTTGAAAAAGTTATTATAATAAACTATAGATAAACACAATTTGAGACTAATAATGCCAACACGTGTATAAATATTTATTTATTAGTTAAGTTATTTATTTATTTAAACTAAACCTAATGGCCCGCGTCAATAAGAGATTTAATTGAGACAAATTGCTTAACCGCGTTCACGCGTTGAGATTCTAATCGGGAGATAATACTTGGACCTGGGGATCATCGCTCGAGCTTCAACAAGACAAAGAGTGCTTACACAAATAATTAAAACCAGCATTAATTAATCTTGAACATTTACGTAGCAAAATTGACCTAAAAATAAACTTCGACAAGGTGATATGGAAACTTAATCCAAGCGCAGTTATTATAAAGGCAAGAGCCCGTTGAAAATGTTCGGAAAATCTGTACCTAGACGACTTCAATAAATGTTATCATACATTTTGGGGAGGGGAGGTGCCAGGGCAGAATTGTGACTTCTGTGGGGGGACGGGATAGGGAGACTTTTAAAAACACGATATTGCGAGTTTGAATTTGTTCATAATGAAGTATAATCTATTTTTATTAATTGAAATTAAATCAAAATAATTTTGATTCTGTGACACGATGTACGGGACATTATTTATGGAAGGCGCCGAAAATTAAAAGGAAACCCAAATGAGCGAAAGGAGATAAAAACTGGTGTTGACAACAGTTGAAAACCCAGCCTCTTATCTTGTACAATCAGTTGGTACCTACCCTTATCATGAATCGGTGTATTCTATCCGATAGTTCCTTGCCCTTCAGATAGGTACCGGAAAATCGGAAATGGTGTCGGGGGCTGGAGCGGGGTGCGGGTGGGACCCCAGTCAAATTTGTTTTTTAACGAAGTATAATGGTTTGAAAATATTCTATAATATTTTTAATTAATTACATTTCTTAAACAATGTGAACAAGATTCTACTAAATTTGTCTTCATTTTATAAGAAACCGTAATATTTTGACGTCTCATAACTCACAAGCATCCGACTAACAGAAGCTTTGCAAGCAGAATGAATTAACCGTATCGTAACCGAAACATGGTAATTTTTTTTTCTTCTAGTTTTGATTGTCTTATTACACATTATCATTAATTTTCTTTTCGTGTTGTATTCTTTGGGATATTTATGAGTATTATAACAAATACCAATTCAATATCATCTATAAATATTCAATCGTTTTAAAAATAAGATTTTTGGGGTTAAGTTGTACCCCGTTCCGGAACGGGAGTGTTAACCGGTCGGGTGCCGGTGGGCAGATCTGCGCGAAAACTTTTGTACCCTCTATGAGCCGGAGCGCTCCCTAGACACGTAAGCGAATTCGGCCTATTTTATCTGCGTTTATGGGTTTTTAAAGCTTATTATTGGTTGTATCTCAAGTTTTTGAATGAATGAAGGAGTTCTATTTGTCCATTAACCTCACTTGCCGCGCAAACCGGACAAAAAATCATTCCAAATGTCGTCTTCGAACCGCGCATTAATTGTGTTATTTATCTGTTAAAAAATTGTTATTTTTGAATTAAAAAATAATAAAATTAAGTACTTTTATATTCATTGATATATTTAGAAAGAAAATATTGAAATACAATATCTTTAGTGTTATTTCTTCCATGGTTTTATTCGATTAACATGTGCGTACATTTCTGACAGTAAATTTCGTTACTTATTTTCATAATTAATGAATAAGTAATTATTGTACAAGTAATTATTGAAATATAATTAATTATTGAAGTCTATATATTGAGAAACCAGAAAATGCAACTTGTTAGCGATTATTGTTGATTTTTACATGAATAAAATCATCACAAAAAAGTGTCTAAAAAAGAGCAATCGTGCGCGAAATTGCGCGGCAGACAGGGTACATTCCGAATTACGTACGGCCGGCATACGACCGGTTAAACAATAAATTGTGTAAAAACTGACAGTTTTGCAAAGACCCGTGGAAAGAGCGGTGCTCCTTGAGAGAGAATAAACGAGTGGGTGAGAAGAAAATCCAAGGTTGCCGACATTGCACAAACTGTCGCGAAACTTGAATGAAACTTGAATGAATCCAACGTTCATCGGCTAGCCTTGCCGGCACGACCGGCAAGACTAGCCGATGAACGTTGGATTGTGAAATGTTGCAGTGATGTCGTTGGTCAAATGAAGTGGTAGACGCAGACACTAAGAAGACCGATAAAAAATGTACCGATTGTATTGACTGAAAGGAAAATGAATGCACAACGTCGATGTATAAGCGTATTAGGTGTTATGGAGTACTTTATTATTATTTTTGCCAATGAATGTCAAAATTTAAAAACGTTCGTGTAGTGTCTTTGAATATATATCAAACGTCCAGATTCGTACCCAAACATAAAAATATTACACAAACTGTAACATTTTATATAAATTAATTTAAGGAATCTAAATATCTACCAAGGAGCCTTACCACTACCTTAATTATACAAAGAAAAGACTTATTAATTATAAAAAAGTAAATATATATATCGATGTATAATATTTGATGATATTTATAAATGTAATGATATAAAAGACGATACTATGGTAGGAACGAATGTCAACGATACGTCAGTAGGTAATGAAGAAACCAATTGGAGAAGAAATCAAAAGCGATTTTAATACATATTCATATTATATAGGTTGTCTCATAGTTAGTAGCAAAAACTTCAATTTTGAATAGAAATTATTCTTCACACTTTGGTCGAAATGTAGACAGTTATGGAGATAAGCGACATCAAAGTTTGCATATTTTTTTTTAATATTTCTGACTTATTTTCTGTAAAACGTTAGACTATCACTGTAGCAACTTATACGGCATATTAAAAAATCATTCGCCTTAATACAAGTCAAATAAAATGACAAAAACAACACAAAAAATATTTTTTTAATTTCTGCAAGGTTTTAATAATTTTATTTCACTTGTATCAAAGCAAATAAATTTTTGTTACTAGATGTGATACACCTGATAATTTATTTAAATTGTATCAGCGATTTGTTCACACAGGCGTAAGTTTTTTGATGGCGGGTCATGATGCTCCATTACGATATATTTTACATGCCTACACGCTACGTCAAGCCAAAATTGCAAAAACCACAACCAAAGTCGATACGTCAATGTCCTCTGTATGCTATGAAGCGATTGCACAAATATTTGCTATCCATAAATAATACCACCTGCTTGACATTGCAATGAAAAATTATGATGATAGCTTCTTACGTCGTGCCTTTTTTTAACCGTTTCAGAATAGGACACAACTTAACGCCGAAAATCTTATTTTTAAAACTATTTAACTATTATAAGTGATACTGAGCTGCCATTCTTTGTAATCCTCATAAATATCTCAAAGAATACAACACCCAAAGACAATAAAATGATAATCTGTAGTAAGGCAGTCAAAAGTATAAAAAAATATGCTTGCCCATAGAAAATCGTCAAATTATAGACGATAAGGTTACTTTATTCTGCTTGCACAGCTTCCGTCAGTCGGACGCTTGTGAGTGCTGAGACTTCAAAATACTACGGTTTCTTATAAAATCACGAAAAATTTCATAAGTTTTGTTCGCATTGTATACGAGATGTAATTAAAAATATTTTAGAACATTTTCAAACAAATATATTTAAAAGGCAAATTTGACTGGGGTCACTTAGTACCCCGCTCCGGACCCCGATCCTATTTTCGGCCTCCCGGTACCCGAAGGTTAAACTTATTCACTAATCATTGTTTTAAAAATAAAATGCAAAGCTTCGTCTGAATTTATTTAATTACGCATTTTTCTTCTAAACCGTGACATGGTCGCGATCTTCAGGGAGTCTCAATAACTCCTCTTACGGAACTTTTCCATTTTTCTCGGCACTCCGCGGTCCTTCACATGGACTGCGACTGAGTGCTTCTGAATCTCCCCACATTTTATCATGAAATAGACATTGCTAAATATTTATGAATATGTCTTAGCCACGTAGTTAGAGCACCATTGCAGTACGGAGTCATTGATTCTTTGAGCTATCCACAATATTCATAAAAGGTGTCTCCAGATTACGCCATGTACGCGTCAGCTACGGTAGCCATGTGCCAAAAATTACATTAAAATATTAATGACAGAATTATCTGTCACATAAAGCCAATTTCATGGATATTAAAACCATTTTTATGTATTTAATTTCAATTTAAAATTATCCGCCTCTAAAAAAACACCCTTTACTTACAGCTATTTTTCCAAATCAAAGTCACATGATCCATAAAATCCAATCTAAATGATGTATTATAATTAATATTTTGATTAAATCTTTACAGAAATTCGATTTATCAATTATTTCTTATTATCTCCTGTTCGATAAGATTATCTACGATCATTGTTCAACATTAATCTTATCCATTGTTTTACTAAATTTCGTGTTTGCAATCCGTTGTTTGTTCATCGAAACACGGAATCAATAATTATTCAAAATTAAGAAGCATGGCTTATAAATATTTATAATTTTGAAGATAAAACGAACAGGGGGCCAGTTTTATTGTGTAAATGTGTCGAATTTCATGCAATTCTCATATTCGCCATGACATTAATATTGGCGTGGGATGTGCTTTGAGTCCAAAATTCACTAAATCACGTTATGCAATGCAATAGTTTTACATAATCGAGAAGGTATTACATTTGAACTTATAAATATATTATTTATATACTAATGAGATCTGATTTCTCTTATGAGCAAACCATAAAAAATGCCTAGAATTCAAGAGAGCTGAGGATTCCTCTCGAAAGTCACGAAAATGGCGGTGCAGAGTTGAGCACGAAGTGAGTTTTGATCATTGCATTTCGTACGCAGATTAAAATGACCGAATGATTAAACTTTCTGACTTTTACCGCCGAAAATCTTCGAAAACCCCTAGTAAAGTTTAATCTGTGGAAGTTTATGGCGCGTGCGCACGGATGAGATTTGGCGCTAAATATCGGTACGTTCTTGATAAAATGGGGTACACAATGAATGATAACACACTCCGTGCTCTATTGATTACTGTCTCTTGTATGAATTTACCCAAAGTTTTAAAAATATTTACCAATTATTTTATTTAGAAAACCGTGTTTATATTTGTACGAGTTAGCTATATTTAGAAAAATAAATTTTGTATATGTGTTTCTCATGTGTGCTTTTTCAATTATATTTCTTTAGCAGTTAAGCAATCGGCTATCGCCTTGTCAGCTACGCGGTCGTAAATGCCCGCTGCGCGGCCATTAGTGCCCTCTACGTGCCTATTGGTGTCTGCAATTGGCTATTGGCTGCACTGGTCGCTGCGCGGCCGATAGTGGTCGCTACGTAGCTGTTGGTGTCTGCGATTAGATATCGCCCACTGCCTGCTGCTTTTCATACGATTTAGTTATTTTTTAAAATTGGTAATGGCAAAACCCCGTGCTGCCTACTGCATTTTTGAAGCTGTCGCATTATAGATAATATGATAGTTCGAGTTTTACATATTTCCAACCATACATGTATTCTAACCTGGAAAGTAAACATCAAAAATATTCCTGCCTTCAGACAAAATAAACTAAATTTATCTGATAAATCAGATAAAATACTTGCCTTCAGACAAAATAAACTAAATTTATCTGATAAATCAGATAAATTTCATGAATAGCCCGCTACTAGATATATTTCCCATTTCGGCCCTCTCCCTCAATTCCTCCACCTTAGTTGTAGTCACACCCCCATTCAGAATTGATTTGTTTACTAGGATAGGTAATGGATAGTCAATTGTACGTCAGTCCTGACGAAGATACGGTGGAATCGACACCGGTAGACGTAGAGTAATTATTTAAGTGGTTTATACAAAATTATTTAATTAAAATTTATAATCTATAAGTAATTCTTCGTTTCTTAAAAAAAAACAATATGATTTGATTAATTTTTGAAGCTGCCAATGGAAAAACAAAGCATTACTCGATGCGTTTTAAGCGCAATAATAATGTCGATTAAACAGGATGTTGATTTATTGTATAATATTACCTGACTCGTGTGGCCTTAGAGTAGGTATATACTCGTACAATTGTGGAATACTCTAAATTGTCAATAGTAAAGTTCGAAAAAATTGATAATGCACATATTTTTAGATTTTTTTTAATTTGTATAACTTTTTGTATAACTCTTATTTTAAAAGACATCGACATTTTTTATGTTATATTATAGATGTAAATATTATGTTATAGATGTAAATATTTATTTTTATGCACGAAACAACATTTTTAGCGTGTTTATTCGCTTGTTTACGTTCTACGGCGTCTGAGCAAATTTTCGTGATTTGATTGTAGGAGCGGATTTTTTGCGAATGTTCGAGAACCAATATTTTTAAGGGTTAATTTATGTCTATGAAAATTTTTACCCAATGTATTTTGTTGAGATTAAATAAAATGAAAATAGGCGAATCATTTTGAATGGATATACCTATGCGCTAAGCAGAGCTATATGTGCATTTTGCCAGCATCTCCATTCCAAGTCAGTACAGTAGCACTATGCGCCATAATAAATAGAAAACAGAAAATATGTCAACATAATCCAAAGAGATTCTAATTCTTATTATTAGATTGATGCATTCGCCATGTTTGTCGTTTTCTTATTAATTTGTCATACATGACATTTATCATGATACAATTCTTTAATAATAGGATTAGGAAATTTAAATGCACATCGAAAACTATATGAATATACGCCAAATTATGCTGTACCACTTTGAGAAAGGGTGGAAAGCTGCTGAGTAATTTTGCGAACTCAATGATCTTTTTAGCGAAGGGACGATTAGCGAAAGGGCACGTCAAGAGTGGGTTATAAGCTTGAGACACCAGCTTAGACGATAATTCAGGAAAAAATGGTCAATCTTTGGATTTTGATGACCAGACCCAGAAGGCTTCTGGAACAGGACGGAAGTTGCACCACTGGTTGCACACTGTACGGCCCCGTGAACTATAGGTTTAATAGTAAATATTAACAATAAGGATAGTCGCATTTATAAAATGTTGTAATATATGTATTTTTATTTTTGCAGCAATTTTGGTGCTTTATCTGTCGAAAAAATTGATGTACACTGAGAATGATTCCATTATTATATACCATGTGTTCAACATGTTTGTATACTTCTTTCCCCTTTTCGGTGCCATGATGGCAGACAGTTGGCTGGGACGGTTCAAGTAAGTTACCATTTTTCATTACTATGTAACTATTTTGGGTCAGAGGATGAGAAAGTGAAAACTCGCCTTTTGATCCAAACCTACTGTTTAAGACTTTCCGTTAGCAGCCTTATATTGATCCTAAGTTTCATATTCCAAGAAAAATATAAATGTTCACATAATATACAACATTAAATACAACTTTTGTTTTGTTCGTGTAGAAAGGTAGTTCTATTAGGTATATAAAGCATTTATATTGAATAAGTACGTAACAATAAATTGAACTGAATTATGGAGGATTCGATTGATGAGGATATTGCGTCTGCGATTGGGATAGTTGAGAATGTTAGTAGGTACTTGGGTATTACTTCTTTTTATTTGTAAAGGAATTTAAAATTAACTAAATTTCATTAAAAATAAACATGGAGTTCTACAAACTAAGCACAAAAACCATAAAAAATTCTATCTTTGAGCTGTATATCTCAAAACTGAGCATCATGATCGCTTTGGATCATTTCTTTAATCAGGAATCTTCAGATTTTCGAATCTCTTGCAAAGATTACCGCTCATGTAGTATGGATCGTAATCCTTATTTCATCCTAACATGAGATCATCCATCTGATGCCCTTGCTGTTAAATTTTTCATCTGAGTGAGCTTCTCCAGATTGTCATTTGGAGGCAATATGTAGTTAATAAAGTGTTTTTTTAAACGTAAACACAACAAGAAAGTCTTTGCAGTATGGGTAGACTACTTCTGTATGACTACTTCTGTATGCGGTCTGTAGGATATTAGGTACTTATTAGGTACTTAAATTTGAAAAAAAATGAACATATTACTTTATTTTGCGTTGCATGCCAGGATTTTTCTTTATTCACATACTTAAGTTTGTATATCTAATCATTACAGTATATGTAAATAAACACAAAATAAACATGTTATACTGTGTGTTCCAGGACGATATTCTCACTTTCAATAGTTTACGTTATTGGAAGTGTATTGATATCTTTGACGGCGATGCCTCCATTGGGAATTCCTCTAAGGTAAATATTTTAAATATTCTTAAATCCACAATTGTACCTAATTGACTATGGCTCTAAATAAAAAATAGGTAGATACGTATAATATCCCAATAATGTTATTCTGCCTGTCATGGCTAGAGAACTTAGTATGGAAATTGATACATTACATTGAATTGGAGTGTTAAAATAACTAGGTAAAAATTTACTATTTTCTACTATAGTACTATATTTTAAAAATGTACTACATTTAAATATTAAAAATTTAACATTTCAGTGCGTTTACAATAATTGGACTATTGCTAGTAGCCATAGGTACTGGGGGCATAAAACCTTGTGTTTCTGCATTCGGAGGAGACCAGTTTAAATTACCTCAACAAGCAGCTCAGCTAGCAACGTTCTTTTCTGTTTTCTACTTTGCCATAAATTCAGGAAGCTTGATCTCCACATTCTTAACCCCAATCCTGAGAGAGGATGTGCATTGCTTTGGAGACGATGATTGCTATTCTTTGGCATTTGGAGTGCCCGGAGTACTTATGTTAGTCTCAATCGGCAAGTATTGTTTGTAACTATTCATAGTACATTAATTCAAAATTCTATGGACCCAAAAAAATATTTAGATTTATATGAAACTTTTTTAATTCAAAATTTAAGGTACAAAATAAAATAGGTGAAAAATATCTGTATTTTTGCATATTTCAGCATTTTGCATTTTGCATATTGCAAGAAATCATTTTTAAAACTCAATAATTATTATGCTAATCACAAGATTGCGACATTTCTATTACTAAGGTATCTGATTATGATATATTCGTTGTATTCACTTGCGAAAAAAATCGAAATATTTTTTTCAATTTCGTGAAATTTAAAAGAAATTCCAAATTATGTAAACTACAATGCATTGATTTGTGGTGCAAGCAATAAATTTTTTTTTAAATTACGAATTACTGGGGTTTTCAAGCTATCGGGAATAATCGACTATGAAATGAACATTTTGGACTTGTGGGTTTTAAAATTTTTAATTTGTCAGAGTTCGAAATAAGGAGGTTTTACTGTGGGTATTCACATTTTGGTGGAAGAATGCTGGAAATGATTTTAGAATTTTATTATTTCATTTTCAATGTGTAATATAGATCTTTATTATTTTAGTTGTGTTTGTGATCGGGAAGAATTTGTACGTTATCAAAGAACCTCAAGGAAATGTCTTAGTAGAAGTAGCAAAATGCATGGGGGTAAGTTTTGAATTAATTTGTATTAAAATGCACAAAAATTACTACACACAGTACCTAGCCATCTTGACTAAATTTTCTGAATATAGTTGTAGTTTGCATCATCATGTTTTTAAATTCTTTATATTACTTTCGCCGCCATACATACGTACGTGTGTGTGGAAATGTCTTGGAAGTGAAAATTAACATACTTCCTTTCATCCAATCGAACCGAAATTTTACACGTCGACTCGACGTCGATGACAACGCATTTTGACAACTTTGTCGGTATGCACGGTTATTGTAGTTGTTTTCGTTTTTTGCGAAAAAAACTCGTCGACCGAGAGCTCGATCCCAAAAATTTCGAGTTCCCCAGACGGGCGCAGACCGCCTACGTCTTTGGGAAATACATTCGTCGGGGAACCTCTCTCCTCCTCAGAATTGAGTTGAATTTTAGCTTTTACATTTATTCCGAAAAACTACTTTGCAACTCTAATAACTTTGTGAGTTTTCGTCCGATGAAAATATTTTTTTTCACGAAACCCTCTTTGGGACCTGATTATTTTACCCCCCTCCTGCGGGTCCCTTTTTAAAAACGAAATTTTATTTTCATTTTTAGACTCTTTTTCATACGCAATTAACCGATCGGGTGCCGGAGCGTAGATCTGCGCGAAAACTTTTGTACCTACCCTCTGTGTGCCGGAGCGCAGATCTGCG
Source organism: Agrypnia vestita (assembly GCA_016648135.1). Classification (NCBI taxonomy): domain Eukaryota; kingdom Metazoa; phylum Arthropoda; class Insecta; order Trichoptera; family Phryganeidae; genus Agrypnia; species Agrypnia vestita. Next base: position 162,843 of record JADDOH010008970.1, on the reverse strand, counting down.
CTCCCTAGACACGTATGCGAATTCGGTTTATTTTACCTGCGTTTGTGGGTTTTTAAAGATTATCATTGGTTGTATCTCAAGTTTTATAATGAGTGAACGAGTTCTATTTGTCAAGTAACCTCATTTGCCGCGCAAACCGGACAAAAAAAACAAATGTCGTCTTCAAACCGCGCATTAATTGTGTTATTTATCTATTAAAAAGTGGTATTTTTAAATAAAAAAAGTGTTAAAATTAAGTATTTTTATATTCTTTGGTATATTTAGAACGAAAATATTGAAATACAATATCTTTAGTATCTTCTGGTTTGTGTCTTCTGGGGGTATTATGTCGTGATGTTACGACCTGTCGACGTTTATGTTCTGGTCGACGTTTCGGATCCGAAAATATTGAAATACAATATCTTTAGTGTTGTTGCTTCCATGGTTTTATTCGATTAACATGTGCGTACATTTCTGACAGTAAATTTCGCTACTTATTTTCATAATTAACAAATTAGTAATTATTCTAAAAGTAATTATTGAAATGTAAGTAGGTAATTATTGAAGTCTGTATATTGAGAAACCAGAAACTGCAACTTCTTAGCAGTTGTTGTTGATTTTTAATGAATAAAATCATCACAAAAAAGTGTCTAAAAACAGCAATCGTGCGCGAAATTGCGCGGCAGACAGGGTACATTCCGCGTTACGTACGGCCGGCATCCGACCGGTTAAATATGGTGTATAAGAAAAAATCTAAAATATGAATGGTGCACAGGGTGTAAAATCCGGCTGTCTTTCTTTTGTATGTTGGAATTTTGCATCCGTTTCTTTCTCGCGGCGTGACAAAAATAAAACCGCTTTTTTGGGATTTTTTATCGAGTGTGATGCTTTTGCGAGTGTTTGCATAGTTTGAATGAAATTCAAAAATCTAGTATCACGTTCGAATAATAGTTAGAGGCGCCATCCTTTGGCCATTTTTCATTTTTTTTACCCCTTCCAGTTTTCCTGATTGAAATTTTCTGTTTTTTAATAAATCGGTTAAAAAAAATGGTAGCGAGGTGCGACAACTTCCAACACATAAACTTCCAACATTCCTATTCCTAAAAACACTTATTATTCTGTTCTCCATTTTTAATTTTTATGAGACGCGTTTCGCCTTGTGAGGGCATTATCAATCTTAATATTTTACATTTAACAACTTGTATTTATATGAAAACTATTGAAGAGTAATGCAATATAATTTTTAGAATAATTGAAAGGTAATACATTTAAGGAAGAGAATAGCTACACATAGAAAAAAAAGAAAATATTTTTTTCTGTGTGTAATTTTCTGGGAGGTCAGATATACATGCACAGCAGAATATCCCTGAATACAACACACAGAAATTTAATTTTATAATTATTATCTATCAAATGTTTCGCGAATTGAGAATCTACTTTATGTTTTTGCCACGATTTTTTATGTTCTGAGAACCTTTTTTTGAAATTTTTATTTGTTTGTCCTACGTATACCGATTTATGTCATATACCTATACGTTTTTATTTTCATATGTGTGATTATGGAGTTCTATAAACTTACCTCTGAAACAATAAATTTAAAAAAATATCAGACAAACTTGCATATACAATCTGCAGTTCTCATTATATTCTGAGTCATATCATTTGGTCATCGTTGAATAGCATAAACTGCTAACTACTTAGTAGCATGCAGGAGATAAAAACAAATTTGAAAAAAAATGCCTTACCTTATTTTTTATTTAGAATGCTACTAATAAATTGAATACATCCTGAAAGAAATGGTACATTTTTTTTTATTTTGCCAAAAGCCACTCCAATGTTAATGAATTGTATTATGTATACAGAATTCAAACATGGGTCAAAAATATATATTGGGTAAGGTGATGTAGAAATGATAATTTTTTTCTAGCATGCAATTTCTCGAAGAAGCAAAGTGAAGAAAAATGAAAGTAGAGAACACTGGCTGGACTATGCAGATGACAAATATAGTTCTAATTTGATTAGTGATATAAAAGCTGCCCTCAAAGTCCTTTTACTGTTTATCCCATTACCAGTATTTTGGGCTCTTTACGATCAACAGGTAATGATAAATTATAATTTTTTTAAAATTAGTTCTCATCAACTGATTTTCTTTTTTCAACTCCTAGTTCTAGGAAGATCACTACATTACTGCGCGATATCCTTTTCTTTCATTGTAGACCGAGCCATTCCTCACCCTGGTTCTCCATCAGTTTTTCCCAGCTTTGTTTTTGACTGACTGGGAGTACTTTCTAGGATCGTCGAAAGAATCTACCGGGATAATCTTCCCAAGGAAATTATGATTACACGTTGAGATTATTTTTAATTTTGGATATTTTCACTGATCAAGTTATTCTCACTTAGTCCCATAATATTTAATGATTGTAGGCCTATAAATTGTCTAAACTAAAACTCCATTCTCCAATTAAATTCGCTATTTTAAGTTATGTAAGACAAGGAAATCATTTAGAATTAATTTTTTTCAGGGTTCTAGGTGGACTTTCCAAGCAACTAGAATGAATGGTGAAGTTGGCAATTTCGTTATTAAAGCGGATCAGGTGCAAGTCCTCAATCCGCTGCTGATCTTAATTTTCATACCTTTGTTCGAATGGGTATGTTGTATTTATAAGTTTTATTTAAGTAAAACCTTTTTTTTATAAAGATGCTTTTCAAAAGATTAATCAAAATGAAGACCTCTGGTCCTCCACGCAGCATTTTTTCTATGAAAACAATAAAAAACAATAAAAAAATCTGCTCTGAAAAAATGTCATAGAATATTATACTACATATTATGTATAAGATAAACGTTATCTCATTTGATGACTATCAAACTTAATTTACCATTGTCAGGAATGGGGATAGATCCCTCAACTTTCGGATTGGTAAACCAGTGTGTTGACCTTATGTTTATGTAAATTGTAAAAAAAGTAATACAGCATTTTTCATTGTTTATCAGATTATATATCCAGCATTGGCTTTCTGCAGAATTGTAACCAAGCCTCTTCATAAAATGGTACTTGGAGGGCTTTTAGCTGCAGTTGCATTTGTTGTATCAGGAATCTTAGAGTTGGAGCTACAGGTATTTATAAAATATATTTATTTACACCTCCGAAAATGAGTGAACAAACGTCAACTAAAAAAAGATAGGAAATTTAAATTTTCAAAAAGATTGGCCATTGCAAACTCACAACAAACAACAATAATGTTTAAAAAATCTGGAGCTGTAGTATATAGTAAGTAGTAGTACATAGTAAGGTATAAATGTTAAAAAATGTCAGAATTTTTCTGTATTAACACGTCAAGGGCTGCAATCATCTATAGGCGTTCTCACAAACATTCACTGGGTGCTAAAAATGCCTATTTGCATTCTTCTATATCGTGAGGACTAGTGCTCATCATATACATAGTTGGGTTGATTTCATTAATTTTTTGCAATGGTTTCATTTATGAACATAAAGTTGTTTTACACTGGAATTTTTAGTTCATTATATTCCTTGTAATTCTTTGTGTTCCTGTAAAACAGACTTTTTAGTGTAATATTTTTAAAGATAATTTGTGCGCACTTATTGCTGTCTTCTTGAATTGAGACACTCGTCTACAGTGTAGAGAAAAGAGACTGTACAGCAGTATTCCATAAGATTCTTTTATAAAAATTGATGTAATATTTTCATTCGTACTACAAATATAAAAATGGATAAACTATTCTCACCAAAGATATCTAGAATAGAAGTTGTGAGAACTGCTGATAAGCGGGAATCTCATAGAGAATCAATCAACAGACTGATGTTGGTCATGCGATGAAATCGCAGTTTCCTAGATTTTGTACTAAAGACAGTAATCAAATAAAAAGAAAGTAGTGGAAATTTTATTAGATTGAGCAGTATAAACAAAAACATACAATTTATTTTTGCTCTAAAAGCCCTGACCAATCAGAATTTCAATTTTCGTTTTTATTATTTATTTACTACATGGAGATTTACATTTCCAAAGTCACATCAAACTGCACATCAGTTTAACGGTATGATTTAGAGCCTCATTTTTAGGCATTTCATAATAGGTACTATGAATTGCTTCAGTTTGAAATGTAAAAATTATGTAGTACCTACTATATTTTCTATAATTTTGTTGTTTTTTTATCATAAATCCTAAAATCTTCTGAGAAACTTTATATCATGTTGATTATAAATAAATACGAAAAAAATAAACCGACTTAAAATTTAGATGTGTATACAGAACTGTAAAACATCTGAATACAGGAGAAGATGACAAATAACACATTATTTTAACAGTTATTTTGGTGAATAATATCGACAAGATATATTTTTGGGTAAGTGTAAACGCACTATTTGATGTTTATCGTTGTAAAAACAGTTGTTTGGTTATGGCGGTGCTCGCCACCCTGAGGAGAACAAATGGGTTTATGAGGGAATTGAATTTATCAGTGAATTGTCCTGTAATCATTATCTTTATTGGCAACATTTTTACCACCAACATGATGTCGAAGAAAATCATTCAGCAATTAACGTGTTCATTAACCGTAAAAAAATGTTTTTAAAAATTTCAGAAAACATACCCAGTATTGCCTTCACCAGGCATAAGTCAGTTACGTATTTATAATGGGTACATATGTGATTTTAAAATCAATACCCCTCAAAACGAATCTCATATATTTTTCGGTGAAACAATAAAATCATTCAGCACATACCAGAATCTGAAGGTTCCAGCAAAAGAACAATTGCTTTATCCTTTTGAACTAAGGAGTGTAAATTGCACTAATCAAGTTATGTTGACTGGTACCATTGAAGTGGAAAGTAACAAAGCAATATCATATTTAATCAATGAAAATGAAGGAGTACCAATTTTGACTCGGTTTGAAGACGATAGTGACAAGTCAGCTAAAGGGGATCCGGCTGTGAGGTAATTATATTATTCAACTTTAACTATATAAGTAAACTTATATATCTAAAGTATTTCTAATTAGGAATATAAATAAAAAATTTCCTTGAAAGATTAAAATTGATAATCTTGGAGTTATTTATATTTCTGGTTGTGGGGGTGTATGTAGGTAGTAGGTGATAGACAGACTTGTCTTAAAATTGTAGGTATAGTCCGTCTAACTTATCTGAAGAATGGCCAAATTTGGAACTAACGACGCCATATTGGATTATCTACAGCTGACAGACCTTTGACAAACTTTGTTTTCAGAGGGGTTCACGACTGTTTCGATAGTTTTTTAAGAAAATTTTAGATTGTCACCATGCCAAAAACCATTAAAAGCGGTGTTCGGGAAATAATCTTGAAAATGCACACGTTTTTTGAAGAGGAACAACGTCTAAAAGCCCCAATTATACCGTTTGATTTTGTTCATAGACTTATTGCCGCCACTTCAGGTTAGTGCTGCCATGCAGTTATAATGATTTTCCCATACATAGTTTTTTATTTTACTATTATACAATTTCTTCAGGTATTTCTGAATCGGCAATTTACAAAATAGTTAAAGAAGGTAAAGTGGCCGTGGAAATGGGCATTAAAATATCTACACCCGGAAAAAAAACCAAGGATAAGTGGAAAAATTGAATTAGAAGCCGTAAGATGAGAAAAGTTTTAGAACATTTTTTATTCGATAATTTTTTACATAGAATTTTTATTGTTTATACTTTTTATTACATAATTCATTAACGAGTTCATTTGTATAAACATCTTTTTTCAAAAATAAACATTTTTATTTATGCACATTAAAGACTGGTTGCATCAACTTACTTTATAGCAATAGTTCATTTAAAGCATAGATTTTTACGAGAGCGAGTTGTTTGATCGGTGGAAAATGCGAAATATCTATGCTTTGAACGAAAGATTACTATAAACCAAGTTGATACAACGGCTCTAAACCGATTGATATCCTTAGGTGTTACTGAGTTAAACATGGTGGTCATGATCATTAGGTATGAGACACCGAATAAAACCGGCGCCACACTGCGCGGATCTTCCGCCGCATCTCTTCTGTCGTGGAACATCGCTACATTTCTTTCCATACAATATGCGCTTATTAAACACACCACGCGGATGATCGGTCGATCTATTTGCTTTGCCGATTTGGCGCAACGGAAAAAAACGCGGCGGAAGATCTGCGTAATGTGGCGCCGGCCTAAAAGAATTATTATTGTTTGTTTTTTTTTTCCAGAAAATTGTATTTTTCTTTGATTTTGAAAATTTTGATTTGGTTGCCATTTTGTGACGTTGTGTATTTTACGAATGAATATTTTGATAAATTTATTTGTACGTTAGTTTACATTTTTTGTTTTTTATCGTGTAGTATACTGCTTAATAACTTGTTTAAGAAAAAATGAATTTCCATAAAATTCCCTAAAAATGAGATAATTTTTAGACTATGGGCAGTACCACAACGATTGGGACGCCCTCCTTTATTCTCCAGATAAGTTGGACGGACTATATATGGTTTTGTGAATTACTTTTTTAAAAATGTATGTATTATTTATTCACACATTGAACAAAAAAAATCAGTTCGAACATACCGCATTGCGAGAAAACATTCCAAAATTGACTATTTTGGGGAAAATGCAGTGGGAGTTGTTATTTCCTTAAACACTAAATCCTCATTATAAAGTAGCTATCTTTATCTTTTTTCCAAAATATGTATATTTTATAATATATTGAATCCCTTTAAAATATATACTTATCTACTAATAAAAAACTGTAAAATAAAAAAAATATTAATTTTTATTTTGAGTTAGGTAGTTGAGGTAGGTCCTTTGTATTCCTTTAGCGCTCTGGCGTCAACCAATGTAGAGTAAATCTCATTTCAGTGATTACATTTTATTAGAATAGATCAAAATATAAATGTTTGAGTTATATACTTTGTATTTTTGCAGTGCAATATGTGTATATGTGCGATATTCATTGATGATAATGTCCAAAAATTATATCGTTTTTATAATTGTTAATAACATTGTTCTATTTTAAGGGTACTGCGAAATTTTGAAGGAGGCTTAGGAAGTGATGATACAATATTTAGTGATGTTTCAACAAAAGTGAACACCTTAGTCATAAACTCAACCGATATTGAAAGATATGATATTTCACCATCCCTATATAATTTATATGTTGGTAAAAAACTTGTAATAAAAGAACTTAGACTTGACTTGGGAGGTGTTTATACATTTATAATAAATAAAGAAGCTGAGAAAGACCCTGTAAGTATAAACGTATATCTTGTTTATATACATATATTATATCTATATATATAATATATATATATTTATTTCCTTCGAAAAGCTTTACGAAAACATACTCATTCATTCCTCTGTGCTATGCTGCTGAAGAATACATATTGACGGAATGCAGGAACATGTGAAACTTATTACACAATTTTAGTTTGTTTTTCTTTTATGTTATGTTTACCCAATGACTTGATTCAAATGCTTATGTTTTTATTGTGAAATATATCATTAAAAAATTAACAACAACAAAAAAACACCCAGAAATAAATATCGTATCAGACATAACATAACGGGATGTCAAACAAATACAGAATAATTCAGATTTTTTTATTTTACATATTATTATTAGATATTTGGTTATCAGTAGGTTTCTCTTAACAAACTATTTACACTATAAGAACACAGAAGAAAATATGTTATCTTTCAGTTCAAATATCAAAAGAAAGAAATCAAAAAAAAATTTTACTAAATCTAGTGCAAATTTACATCCAATTATGTAACAATGTAAGAAGTAATTAACATGCAGGCTGTTTAATATGTTTTATAATAAACTCCCCGCATGCCACTTTGACCTTTGCATATGAATTTAATCCAGTCAAATTGGAGAGCAAACCATTATGCATTGTTGTTACTTGTACCTGTAATATTAATATTCTCCATAGTAATTTTTTTGTCTTGGTACAATATATTCACCAAGTGACTTATTTCGTATTGTATATGTTCATTACTGGTCTTTTTTGGTTGATACTGTAATAGGTACTTAGTATTATTCTGTATTTATATCATTTGTAAATATTTACCAAAAATATTTAGAAGATATATAAATAAGGTATGAAAATATTTATAAAATATATGGTAAGACTTATTTTATTATACGTTTTTGTAGACTTTGGATTTGATTTATTCAAAATGTATTTCCACATACAATAGAATACTATAAATAAATAGCAGTTTTTTCATAACTATTGCTCAAAATGAATAATATTTTGAATACTGTCTGGAGTTTGTCGATTTTTTGTCGATATATGGTTGCCAATTAAATGTCTCATCTATCGTGATACCCAAATATTTTTCACTCCTACGTGATTGGATTTCATTACATCTGCAGTCTTTTTTATTTTTTATCTAAACATTTATATTCATGTGATAAGAGCTTAACTATGTTATTTTTTCAGATTTCTAACATTATCACCATTGCAGAACCTAATTCTATTCACATGTGGTTGCTGTTACCGCAATATATCATTATCACTATGGCTGAGGTTATGTTCTCCGTCACTGGATTAGAGTTTTCCTTCACTCAGGCTCCATCCAGTATGAAGTCGGTTCTTACAGCTGCATGGCTTTTGACAGTAGCTTTTGGAAATTTGATCGTTGTCATTGTAGCAGAGGCTAAAGGCCTTGAAAGTCAGGTGAGCAATAAAATCGAAATCAAATAAATATTGCACAATGCCACAAATTACATTTTTTATGTACTGAAGAGCGTTCATTGAATGAATGCTACTACACATTCATGAAAAAATGCTATATAAGTACTGAAAAAAGTTTGTATTTGCTTCTATACTTTAGCCAAATTAATATAAAGCAAAGTAATGATTTTTTTAAATTATAACTATTGATTTTCTTTTCATTTTTAATATAACTAGACCCACAAAACGTCTTAAGAGACATTTATCTGCAGGTTCATTTTCACAATTCATCTTACAATGTTACCACATTTCATTCATTGAAATGAACCGGAAGAAACAAACCATTTTAAGCACATTTATATAAATGTATATTAAGTACATATATATAAGCAAATCTAAATATAGCAAACTAATAATTCATGATCATTTAAGTAATGACACACATCACATTAATTCATTGGTAAATTATATCATTTGATATTAACCACTTTCTGAATTCCGCCACTGATTTTGGAATTGTTAGGACCTGTAGGAAAGGTGCTTTGTAGTTTATTCAAGAGCATGGGAACTAAATATTCAAGTGTCCTCAGTCCATATTTAATTGTTATTCCTGGAACAACTAAAGTCTGATTTGTAGCACTTCTTGTGTTTCTGCCATGAGCAACTATGGCCATTTTCGGAGGCATCTAAAATGTTGATGTAGGTAATATTCAGACTTTGTTAAAATAACATGCAAAACCCTTAACCATTGAAGAGTTGCAGGAAATAGACTGCCATGTCCTGAGAAATTGGCGTCTTGAATCCTCTCCCCATGTGAAAGTTAATTGTCAAAATCATTAAAAAAAGAATGAGGAACAAAATAAATGAATTGTTATTCCTGGATTTTTTTGTTACCTATATAATAATGTTTATTTTTTTGATAACATGTTTTTTTCTTCTTCAAATTTTTAAATATTTTTTTCGACCATATCCAGAATATATCCCCTGCCCTTCGAATTGCAAATAAAACAGTTGTCATTCATTCATCAATGCAGTCAGATACAAATCTCAAAAAACAGTTAATGTGTTAGGGAACGTACCCATACTACGTGACCCACTTTTTCGCAATTTTTAACTCCCCCTCCCCCCTCAGTGACCATGTGTAGTATTCCAAGACCCCCCCCCCCCCTACAGTTTTGACGTAGTAATTCATAAATATGGTTTTGAATCATTTCTTGCTAACAAAAAGTTTAAAAAAAATTATTTGGCTTATATTTGTCTTTATTAATATGGCGCTTGCTGCGTGACGGCAAGAGTGCATGCATACCTGTAATTACAAGTGGAAAAAATATTATCAAGATAAAACTTATGACAAAAAATATATTGTAACCAGAACTTAATTTATAGAAACAAAAGTCCTGTTATTTTTATTAACATTTATTTTCCATCTCAATCATCTTCAATAAACACGTTCCCAGCATCAATCCACTCGGATACATCGTAGATCACGGGGGCAGTAACATCGGGAGTTTCCTCAGACGTGATTATTATCACTTCATTGACAGCCTCGACATCTATCCACTCCACGCTTTCCTTCATGACACACAAGGCCTCCTGTGGTCTCCTGGAGAGAACCCGTAGAAGTCGCACGCGAGATACGTCATCCACCGCACCGCCATGCACGTTTTTTCGATGATTGTTGCTGCACTACAAACTATCATTTTTCAATCAGCTGACGTCTTGGCATATGTATGTCAGTGTTGCCACCTGCGAGTTTAAAAAGCGCCAAAAACTGCGCGCCATATTTGATGTAGCTAGAAAAAACATGAGATTTCCCTAGAGGATATTGACTAGGTGATAAAAACCTAAGCCTCCCGCCCCTCATTGTGACCAAGCGTGGTATTTTGAAGATCCCCTCCCCCCCTGAACGGGTCACGTAGTTTGGATACGTTCCCTTACCAGTTAAAATATCATCACCAGATGTACCTGTACATTACATTCAAAGAATTCTGATAAATTATTTTCTTCTTTCAATAATGATAATTCATATTTATTCGTCAAAATGTAGGTAAAATCTTCATCAACTTACAGCGAAATGCTTTCTCTTGGTATGAAGTAGGAACTTTGTTTGTTACCTATTCAAAAGGTGCAATAAGTTAACTAGCATAAAGCTGGCAATGTATTGGCTGCTAAATATTATGTGTGTAGTTGGCATTCTTTGGATATACTAACATGAAATATTATTTACAGGCAGATGAATTTTTCCTGTTTGCTGGACTGATGGTTGCTGATATAATTATATTCTTCGTGATGACATTGCGGTACAAATATGTAAACGCAAATGACAGTGACAGTGAAATTGATGAAATTCCATCACCAAATGACAAAAGCGAAAAGATAGGAATAGATAATCTAAATTTCAAGAATGATGAATAAATTACCACTATACAAACAACAAAGCTCAATAATTATTGCACATTTAACATTATGAAAATATTTGTGATGTATGTAAAGATAAAAAATCATATTTATAAGCTAATGGGGCTTACTTTTATGAAAAATGATGAACAATCAGAAAACCAATGTATTATATACACTACCTAATAGTAAAATCACTAGCCGAATCCTCAAGAATTACAAATTTACGTGGTTAAAAAAATTGCATTATGTTGGGGTACGCATTTCGCTGATTGTAAAATAAGACGATTTTGTTGTAATAAAAAACCTTGTATTTCTAGCAGTGGTTTTGTGGTACTAAACATTTTTAATTACAAATCATACAAAGAATTAAAATAAATGCCCACAAAAATTTAAGCATTTATTATCACTTTTAATTATCCATTAATAAATGATTCATCCCCGAAACAGCAGAAATTGCATAAAAAACGTGAAAATAACTCATTAAATAAAAAAATAATCAAAGACGTATGCAGGATGAAATTTGATAAAAATAAGAATAAATTAAAAATATACTATAAAAATATTTTTAACATTTAATTAAATAATAAATCACATTTTAAAGCAATCCAAATTTGCACCAAAATTAATACTGAATAGTTATAGTAATAAATTGAAAATTGTGCCTCGTCGAAGAACAAAATACAAATTTAATTTGACTAAATAATATAAATAAAAAGTATTATTACACATCCTTGGCCCGGTTCTCGCTTACTCTGAGTGCGTATAATTTTATATAAATAGTCAAAACAATTTAATATTATTTTGTTAACCTCAAAAGGATAGGGAGTGTAGGTACGTACATTAAAAAAGGACACAAAAATTTATAATGAGCGATTGTGATCATCAATTTTGCTTATTGCAAATTGCATCAATAATTGTGGAAATTATGAATATGTTGTAGTGCCGACGCTATTGCATTAAAATCACTACAAGGGACAATATGTAATAAAAAGTTTAACTAAAGTGTATATATTTTTTTAAGCTGAGATTGTACATTTTAAGAATCCAATATGTTTATGTAAAAATTTAAAATATAAATTTTGTGCAGAAATAATTTAAAAATAAAGGCTTGTTTTATTTTACAATACATGTACATTTTCCTATCCTGGTACTTACTTATTTACTTACCAACAACTCAATTCCCTACGGGGGTGGGCATAGAGGATAGAGCGCCACAATCACACACAACTCTCGCCTCATCCACCTTTACACATCTTCACATGCAATCTCGATGATGCTGAGTCTCCTAACGGAACCATCTTCAAGTGTCTAGTTAATCTGGTCTTTCTTTCATACTATTCTTTCCTCATTCATTGACTCAAAAATGATTGCTCTAACTACCCCTGCGACCCTTTTCTAATTCTATTCACTATGCTAAGATCTATCTATCCTGACCTGGTGATGATGGCAATTCCAATTGACACACTTAACGCACACTACAATATTATTTTAAAAGAGATACATCTTCGCATGGTTGACATCCTGTTTAGCATTATAGCGGTCAGTCAAAATGTTGATGTAAAATCGTGAGTATTTAGAGAAATGCAGTTGATTACTTTTTATTTCCATATTTTACTTACAAGAATAGAAATGTATGATGATTTCTACATTTATACTCAATGGTGGTTGTACAGGTTTAACGGAAATATGGAAGTTCTTCTATCAGTTCACAATTCTTAAGTAAAAAATCAATAACAATTTGGAACCTGATGTCCTGATAATGGACCCTGTTCCTCTTTGGAAAAAAACAGGTCTGCCACTGGGAATAAATAAATACGTCATCTAAGTAAGATTCATTGAATAAAAATTGACAAGATTTAACAACAGTGTATATATATATATATATATATATATGTATAGCACCAGCAATAGAAAAATCTTGGGTTCATATCTCTTTTTTGAAAGAAAGATTGTATGTTTTCAAGTTTTGTTATCAATTTCACCTTCATTAATAAAACTTATTATTTAATATAACTATATTAATTAATTTTTTAAATTAAAAAAAAAAATTCCACCCCATTTTTCACTCGAATTAGAAGAGTTTTAAATTGTTCATGCCGTAATTATTTAATACAGTAAAACTCTGTTAATTCAAACCCCGATAATTCGAAATTTGACATATTTTATGATTTGAAGTAATTTTTTGCCCCTTACGCCATAAATCAATACAAATTTAGTTCACACAATTCGATTTTTTTTTAAATTTGACAAAATTTCAAAAAATAATTTCAATTTTTTTCAATGTAAGTAAGAACAACAAATATGTCAATGAGATAATTGTTATGCTTTAGTGCTATCCTGAGAACAGGGCGGGACATTGTACTAGGGTTTATCCCATCCTAAGTTGATTTTATATCTTTCAGGATTGAAATATATAATTATAAAAATGTGTTCTAATAATGAAAATTGTTGAATCAAATAAAAATAGAATTACGCCTGGTTTTATAATTTTTGATCAATTTATATTTACAATTCAAACGTCTCATTGCACACCATATTCCGTGTAAATTGCCATACGTCTCCCAGAGATAATATTTTTGTAGGTTCCGCTTTATTTGAGAACGTCTCACCATTTTTTGATTTTCAATGGAAATAGCCCTGTAATTTCATTTTGATTTTCCATATTTTGAGTCTCCACAATGACTGCAGTGATAAATACAAAAACATTCACACAGCTAATTTAGATCTAAAAGGTTACATTTTAATTTATTTTATATACTGCACTCTGATGGTTTCCTTTGAAATTTATCTCCAAAGAAATCTGGGCTTGTATATTAGATTATATATTACTTTAAATATTATACTGTGCACATTCTTCCCATGAGATGAGGTACTAAATTAAATAAGGAAAAAATAATACACATTTAGCGGTAAACAAGCAAGAAGTTTGTTTTCAGTATTACAAAAAATATTATTTATTATCAAATTAACATATTAACATTTACAAGTTTTCTATTTTATAGTGAAACTAAATACAGTTTATATAAAAAAACTACATTTGGAAACTGCTCTAAGAACTAACAGGTAATATGTAGATAATAATTCTAACATCAATATTGAATAAAAAGGTTTATTTAATTTTACATTCCTTATGTAAATAATGATACACATAATAAAATGTTTTGTCTCTTAAGATTTCTTAAAGTAAAGGGAGTATGCATTTTACCTCAAAAACTAACCAAGATTTCAGTTTAAAAAATGAGTCACATGGAAACAATACTTATTATCATTAAAAGTGAGGAAAATGAAGAAGTAATTTTTACTGACGTACATTACTAAGCACCAATCTAGTATAATAAATTTAATAATTTTAATAAGAAGGATTTATAAGCTCTGTTACAAGAAAAAGTTATCTACAGCTTCTAAACTACAAAGTTACTATACAAACTATGTGAGACATTGTTGTCCATGAGTGAGTCCATACAGGCTTAGCCAATTTTTAAAATATAAAACCTTGATAAAAGTATCAACATTTTTAATACTAATTCCGTGAGTATCAAATATCAAGTAAATATCTAAACTAAATTTATCAGTTTTGAGAAAAGATATGTTGGAGAAAACAATTTTCAATTTAAAATGGACACAAATAATCTTATGAATGACATAGAAATTTATATCAAACACACCAATGTGCTTTCATATTTGAATATGCAGAAAAGAATAAATGTAGTCTTGGAATATTTTAAAATGCAATAAATTTATTTATTTTGTGAACTGTATAGACATTATTACTTAGCATACATAGCTTGAGTGTTGGTAAGATTTAAGCAGCGTGTTAGATCGAAAAGTGAAAAACAAAATAAGCACGTTGTTACCAAATGATCATACTGGCGGCCCCCGTAGTGCAGTGGGTATGACACTGGCTTCCCACACTGAGGGTTCCGGGTTCGATTCCCGGTGAGGTCAAAATTTTAATCTATGTGTTTACTCAAGCCTGGGTGTTTTGTGATGTATTTCGCTTCTGTAATTGGGCCTCCTGGCCTGTTGAAGCGTATAAATAAAAAATAAATACTGAAATGTTGATAAAGTGTGCAAAAAATTGTAATGTTAACTTGAATGGATTAATGTAGATTAGTGTTACACATGTCATTTACATTATTCTGTTACCATTACATAAAAATTTATGGAAAGCTACAGAGAGCATTTGAAATGAAAAATAAAATGATATAGGTACATATTATACATCTCTACAGTACTTACAGAAAAAAACTTTAAAATATCCTATTTAAAAAATATTAAATAAGGAAATGAAAAACAAAGATACATTATAAATCTAAAATAGCAGTCTAATATTTTGATGCGTAACATCTTTAGGCTTGGTTCATGGGACTAATTTCGTGAATACAACGGAAACGTGTAACAGGAAGTAGGCTTGAGCGGCCGGCCGACCACAAAACACAACACCGCACAAATTTCGGCCAAGTCATCATTTCACATTTATGGTGGAAACTTCCAAATGCGGTTGAATACCGTTCTCTCTAATGCCCTGAAAAAGACAGTCAAGAGGTCGCCGAAGAAGTGCAGAAAATTCTCATTGGGAAAGTGCTATATTGGTGTCTAATAATAATTATTTAAAATTAAAATTTTGTTAATTCCTTAATTTACAAAGATAAGTAAATCAAAAGCCGATATGTGTTGTGTTGATACATAGTTTGTTATACAAATCACTTTCTTAGTTATTTGGATAAAGTAAGTATTAATAAATAATTTTTGCAATCGATAACATGATATCGTATAATTTATAAATTTGAGGTTAATTCCTTTTAATGTCGTGTCAATCAATCTTTTTCAAATTCGTATGTAAAATACATATTGAGAAATTAATTTTCCAAAATAATAATAATATCTTGATTCAATAAAATTTTGTTAATTTCTTAATTTTCAGAGATGGTTAAATCAAGAGCAGATTCATGCAAGAATATGGGCAGCGTTACGTGACAAAAAATTAAAAACTGGAGGAGTAGAGCTGAAAAAATCACTTAAATTTAATACCTGACTAATAATTTCACGAAAATTTTGTTCATTACTGAAAAAAGATATGTTACACACCATTTGTGACTACTGTAAGACTTCTAATTTTTTTATAGCTTTCTCAAATTTTATAATATAGTACAATGTAAACCTACTATTTTAATAATTATGTATACTATGCATACTATTAAATAATTAAAATTAAGATGGAAACAAGTATGTTTATTAAAAATTAATAAATGCGTGTTTTAAAATACACAGATTTTTTATACATAATGTATGTAGTATGAATCATAAAATAAGAAAAAGACAAATAATAAATCTATAACAATAAAATTACTGTATTATAATTAATTAACAGTTATAATAAAAATGTTGTACATATTTCTTTTGCAACCTTTTGGATACAGCAAGGATTATGACCTGGTGTGAATACAGATTAACATTTAAGATGAGTAGACAAGCATGTAGAAAGAAGTTACATGGATCTGTTCGATAACTACGTAAATGCATTTTTTAAAAAGAATACAATAAAAAAAATAAAAAAGATAAAATACATATTTGATATCTAAAATTTTGCAGGATTTTAATAAAAGCAAAGGCAGCAATATCCAAAAAAATTTTAATGCAGCAATTTAAAATATACTGAATTCAAGATTATACAGGAAACTTAGCCAATAAATTTATAGGAAACATGATTTTGGAAGGGATATATATATATATCTCTTCCAAAGAAATAAAAAAATGTTTTTAATGCAGTCATTCAGGGATTATTAATTTAAAACATAATGAA
>JADDOH010008970.1:0-145630 GCA_016648135.1 Agrypnia vestita | reverse complement strand
TTCATTATGTTTTAAATTAATAATCCCTGAATGACTGCATTAAAAACATTTTTTTATTTATGTATGTACATATTTGTATGATGTAAGCCTTGTTTGAAGAATTTCTCCTTTAAGTTTAGATTACAAAAGTGAGATTTATTTGGAACTAGGTACAATACTTAGCCTCGAAGTAAAAAATAATGCTTTACTTTTCAGATATATTATATTTATACATATTGTACTATTACAGTCAAGAGGTACTCTAATTACATAATTTTTAACAGCCCTCTATAAGAATATTGAAATAATTGACTGAATAAGCAATTAAGCTATTCTACATAGAATTTCAATAATATAAAATTTTAAGTGAAGATAAAACATTAGAGAGCTTTAGAATTATCAGCCAGTTATCAGGGTTCAAATAAAAGTAGTATTGGATAAGTTAGGTGTGCACTAAATATGAATAATAAATAATAGTAATGGGCTATCCCAGGCTAAACTAATCTTCAGGCAACAAACAGTATTTTAGATAACATTCATTAAAATTTGTGCTCCTTGATGCGGTTTTGTGATGAAAACCACATTTTTAATATCGTACTTGTCAGCAGCAGGATGATCATTATAAAATTTATCCATTAACATATCTACATAAGCAGAAGCCTTGGACTGTGGACACAGCGCCACGATGCAACCTCCCCATCTAAAAAAGTAAAGAATTCTAATTGAATTAAAATTTTTAGAAGCAGAACTCGAAATACATTCTTGTAATCTTATATGTATGTATTTCTTTATTATGTGTGCACCCAGTGCAACAAGACTAGCCGCACCTATTGAAAATATAATTTTGGCAGTAATTCATTGTTTTGTTCACTTTCTCAGCTGTGTTTTGCTAGTAATTATATTTGATGTAAATTATTGATTGTTATCCTTACATGTTTCAAAGTAAACATGGAGGCCACTATCCTGAGATATGTATGAGAGACTGAATAAGACAATTATTTGTGTTTTTTTCGCTGAAAATTATGATATTTTTCTTTGATTTTTAAATAAATGGCATTTTGCGACTCTCAACATGTATATTTTGATAAATTTATATGTATGTTGGTTTGCATTTTGTGTTTTTGTCTTGTGTCGTATATTTCTTAATAACTTGATTAAGAAGAAATGAATTGTAAAAAATTCCCAAAATTGAGATAATTTTTAGACTCGGGCTACTACATTGATTATACTCCATTCTCCAGATAAGTTGGACGGACTGTATTTACTTAGTTTTAATAAACAAACATTTTATAAAGTAACAACAACATCAAGCCTAAATTATTGAAGATTGCATTATTTATTAGGAAAAACTTCCACAAATACCTCCTCCAATTAAATCAGTTATCCTTAATTCAAAATTACTTATATGTCGTGACTCAATGTGTTATATAATTTTGACACCAATATTTTAAATAAAATATAATTAGAAGGATTTTAAAAGGAATTCATTATTTTAAACCTCAAATCAATGAGCATTTTGTTTGATCCTCTTTGAAACAGATAACACTCTGAATACGTCTCGGCATTGATTTATAAAGATTGTGTACGTATTCCACAGTAATTTCTTCATACCACACGCTTTCTATAATGTTTTTTAAAATCTTCAATATTTATCAAAGATTAAATAAATATTAAATCTTTGATAAATATTGTATACAGTGCGTATTTTCAACATTTGACTAATGACTTCTTTTTAGTATTTGTACTCCTTTTTACTATCAGCCATTTTTATAACTGTACCGTTTATAGAGATGGTATTTTAACCAGTGACACACTAACTATTATTTGAGATTTGTGTCTGATTGCGTCAATGATTGGCAACTGATTTTTTGCAATTTTACAGGCAAAAATCGGTACTAGATAACAATTATACCTTAGTTATCAATCATTAATACAATAAGATACAAATTCTAATAACTGTACCAAAAATAACCAGTTAAAATAACAGTTTAATACATACTCACTAATCGTCCGAGGATTTCGGAAATGAATTTTTGTAGATCAGCTGTTAATATTTTTAACAATTTGCTCTTGAAACATCATGACGAAAGATACAATTAAATAGGAGATTACTGTTGAAAAAAAATGTAAAGATATTGACAAAATGGTTTGTGTCAGCGAGCATCTCTCTGTTAGTGATGTCATTCCGAAGGAGAAGACTCCCAGATTAAAAACATTGGAACTTATGGATCAATTGTTTCAAGAATCACCATCACATTGCAAAAAGGTTTAATGCAAAATATGAAGTTTTGACCTGGACCAGTAGAGGATTGGAGACAAATTGATGTACCCAAACTGATTGTAGGGTACGATCCAAAGAACATTTTCAAGTCAAATGAAACGTAGCTATTTTATGTTTTGTTAGCAATAGCAACAGAAAAAGTCAATAACTACAAAGTAATCTATATTAAGTATTTTTTTTATTATTATTATTTTTTATTTATTTATTAATTTTTTTTTTTTTACATCTCAGACCTACAAAACATCACATTGATATTTGTAGGTCTGAGATCTGTAGGTGCATCAATACATATATATAAATGAATTGTATTTACCAGAAATACATTCATATTAATTAATTACAATAGGTCTTATAAACTCAAATACAAATCAACAATACTATACAACAATACAAGAAAAAATACAAATATTACCAAAATCAATTAACCGTTTTTATTTTTATTGAAATCCTAATTTTCTACATACAAGATTTTCAATTTCTCACATTTACATTTTCTTCAGTTTGACACTGTTTTTTAGCCGTTCTCTTAAAAAGTGTAGAATAGAGATTTTACTGCATCAAAAAAATAGCATATTTTTCAATTCTTATATGTATTATTTTTTTACTCTCCTGAAATGGCTTAGGTGGTGAAATGACTTAAATATCGTCATTTAAGTTTATATATGTGAATGATATAGAGCGGTTCTTGGAGCTATGCCGTGAAAATAGGCACATCTCCAGGGAGATAAATTCTCTGTGCAAAGAATAACAGTCTTTAAACAAGTGAAGGCTGGATCTTTCAATTCTTATATGTATTATTTTTTTACTCTCCTGTAATGGCTTAGGTGGTGAAATGACTTAAATGATGATATATATGTGAATGACATAGAGTGGTTCTTGGAGCTGTGCCGTGAAAATAGGCACATCTCCAGGGAGATAAATTCTCTGTGCAAAGAATAACAGTCTTTAAACAAGTCAAGGCTGGATCCTGGAACTCCTTGCATAAACTGCAGTGTTCTCCCTGTGCAATAATAGGCGCACTGTTATACCTTGCACTTGTAGATAAGTCTGTTGCGGCGAAGTTCAATATATATATTATATATATCGCGTACTGGCGCGAGCGGATCAAAACACAGGGGCGCAATTCAAAATTTGCGGAAATATATAAATCACAATGTGAAGGCGAGATTTTTAAATTTAATATATAAAAAAGAAATGCGATTCATAAAAATTTTCACTGCCAATGTTTTAAATTCAGAATGAGAAGTGAGGAACATCATACTCATGCGATATCTGTCATCGTATTCCAAGACAAAAGACAATAATTCTTCGCACAAACAGTATGTATATGAGCTGTATTTAAAAAATGATGGTAGTAGAATGGTTTTTGATTGTTTTTATAAAATACCTACCCTGCTCCCGTGAGGCGAGCGTGGACTCCAAATTCATCAGACAGCTTCACAAGCCGATCAAGCGCAGGATGAGAACAGTCGTACAGAAATCTGAGGCTGTCGTGACTCTGTCTCATGAGTGAACCTAACTTCATCAGCTGATCATCACTACCCCCATTCTTACATAGGTCGATAAACTTCTGCACCCGCGAAGACTCTGAGAACATTGAAATTGACAAATAGAAAATGTGATGAACACGGAACATAGTCAGGACTAAAATAAATTACTTTTCTTTATTCGCGAACTTAAGATAATAAAGTAAACATGTATATGACAGTGTTTATAATTCAAAATGGTATGTATTAAGGGAGAAAAAATTAAAAGGACTAATATAATAATACAGGTATACTTTTTTATGCCATTTAGGGTCGGTCTTATAAATGTACGGTAAAAAAAAAAAAATAATCAAATACCCATTAGTAAATCGACAATTAACGAACGGATTGCCATTCGTTAGTAAATATTACCGACGCTCGTTTTATGAAACTTTTTTGACCGTCCGTAAGTATCGCAAAATCGTACTGTAAGAGCTGTCAGAGGTGAATTAAATATATCTCTTTTCTATGGAAACTAAACATAACTTCTATAAACATAACCTAAAATTTCTAAAAACAACTTTGTTTCAAAAAAAATTTGAAACCCCAACAAAGCCTGCAGTAGCTAATAATATTGATCCAAGAGCATAGAATCTCAATGCAATAAGCAATTGTGTAGTTGATGTCAGATTCCTATGCGTTCATCTTTTTAAATTTTGCCCAGTATCTTCTAGAAGCTCTTAAGCAGACCGCGAAAGCGACCGACAAGCGAAAACGGTAGATAAAATCTTCGTAATCTAAAATATTAAAATAATCTACTCGTATATTGAAGACTCTTTGTCGTCGAGTTTGTTCTTCAATCGACGAATTGAATACAATAATAGCTCCACATCCCTATCTGAAAACATTTTTCCTTGAAAATGTAGCAGTAGTCAGCACAGTATTTAGGTACACGTTAAATAACAGCATGAAACGCAAATTGACAACGGACCTAACCTTAAAAAATAATATGTCAATCTATCATACTTCTGTCAATTTCAACTATCGGATGGTAAGCTGGAGATTTGACTGCCGGCATCGGCCGTCGGTAAAATTTTATTAAAATTTGACTAACGGATTGTTATTGTTTGTTATAAGATGAAAAAAATGACATTTATATCAAATTTCGGTTTATTTAGTCTTAAATTTAACTAACGGATGTTTATAAGACCGGCCCTTAAAGATATACACTATAAGTAGGGAAACTATTTAATTAAATGCAAAAAATATTTTAATTTATTTAAGAACCCATCAAATTCATTTCACAACAATTTTTAAATTATACTGGCTCCCTTCAGACAGGTGATTATTTAAATTTTAACCCCATATTTAAAAAATCTAAAGAATTTCGGCGCCTTTCACTTCTATTATAGTATTGAATGAATTTTATTTTAGAATTGAATAGAATGTCCAATTCATTATTTCAGAACAAAAAAAAAATCACATCACATTTATGACACATTTTATAATGATGGATAATGCGCTTGCCATTTTTTCTATTTGTGTTTTCATTGCTAATATTAGAGGGCTATAGTTAGTAATATAAAAATAACACAAATTTCATTTTTTTTCCCCTGGTATAATAAAGGGTCCTGATTACATAAATGATGTCAAATTTTGGCGCAAGTTTAAAAGCAGTTATTTTAAGTTTAAAAATAATACATTTTTCACACTTCACGCCGTAGATGCCTATATAAAATATAAGTTTTTGGTGTTTCATTCATAGAAATTGATAAATCATTCATTATCTTTCATGTCAACTATACGATCCTGCATTACGCCGGCGCGGCGGCTTGCCGTGCAATATAATGAATGGCCCGCATTAGCTGAGAAAAAATCATTCTGAATTTGAATTTGGAGATTATTGTTCTCAAGAGCTTATCTCCATTTTTAACACAAAATTGGCCTTTTCCCTACTGGATAGGATAAGGAAGGATAATTTTCTATGATTTCTTGTGTCAAAAATGTTTCATTTTAAACATAAAATAACTGCTTTTAAACTTGCTTGCGCCAAAATTTGACAACATTTATGTAATCAGGACCCTTTATTACGCAAGAGTTTTTTTTTTTTTGTCAATATGTGTTTCGTTTGTATTACTAACTTATTCCTACTAGAGTAAAATAGATGATTTATGAATAAACTATTATAGAGTTGATACCTAGAAAGACGTGAGTTGCTCTATCGCGAGGCTTGAGGTGGTGTAAAAGGTGAGGAAGTCGAGTGGCGCGGGCTAACATTCCTTCAATATCACCTCCCAGCATATTGTGGACTTCACTCAAAGTTATGTCTGCACATTCTAGTCCAGCGTCTTCAGCTATCAACTATAAAGGGAAATGAAAAAATAATAATTAAGAAAAACTATTATTACAAAATTCATCATTCCAAACTGGGATGAAATTAAAATTTCGTTATTGCCAGGTCAAACAGCAATGGATCGTCATGATATCACTGCACGTGTCTTCAAACAAAAATTAAAATCGTTGATGAACTTGACTATACATTTCTCTGTATTGGTGAAACACATTGCTGGCTGTATTCTGTTGGATAGCAAAAGCGAGGTTTGCCACATGGATATATTTTGATTTGGTTGGTCGACAAAGTACGGCCATTAGAAATTGATAAAAAAATTTCAGCAGAAATTCCGGTTCTTCAATCTTTACTTGACTTTTCAAAATTTTCGATAAAGACGAGCTGGGAATCCTGCATTTCAAAACAATTAAACTTGCTGAAGTATTTGAAAATTTTTAATTTTACTGTATAATCTTTCAGACAGAAGTATCTAATAATATTTATCAAACATAAATACCTTTGCAGCAAGTTTGCACTCTCTAACACGCTGATTGAAATGGTCTGTGGCAGCCTTGTTGGCCTCAACTAACGAATGAGCTACCACAAAAACTGCGTCATCCGGGAGTTTGATTGGTTGGGATCGTAATGGATTCCAACTGATGTGTTGCGCTGATCCTGTGAATGATAAACATTAAGTGAAATTAAAAATATTATATATTTATGGAAGACGTTGTTTTGGAATAAAAGAGTGTTCATTGGTTGTTTATTTAGATAAGATAAGTTCCAGTAACAAGTGAAGATGTACAAGTAAAATAACAGTGTATTGGGCCTACCACACGCACAAGTATCACCACACTTTTGCATGCGCATGCCGGTTTGCAAACGGGGCACCGTGTACAAAACACCAACTACAGGCACGTTTGTACACGGAACACCGTGCGTGTAGTAAGTGTTTTGTACACGGTGCAACCGGCATGCGCATGCAAAAGTGTGATAATACTTATGCGTGTGGTAGGCCCATAATACTGAGAACACGTGCAATGGAAGGTCTGCCTGAGATGAGAGCTCCCTACTCGATGGTGGAAGCTCTTTGATGATCCCTCCTTTGGTTTCTAGCTCGTAATATATACTATCTCGGAGATGCTCCTAGTACTGCATGATGATGTCATTAGTGGGGTTTGATTCTCGTCAAACTATGACAAAATTATCCACTGAGCTTACTTGGTTACTATTATCAATAGTATAGGAGAACCTTTATCGGAAGAGTAAAATTAACAAGCAAGGCAATTGTTCCCCCATGAATTGTCACTAATCACATTAGAGCAGCAAAATACTGTTTATGCTTCTCTCTTGGCCAAATATAAAATTCACCCTTTTTTGTGGCAAATTTTAACTTGCAACAATCCTACGTGAAAAAGACTGCCTTTCTTCGGAAAAGATAGCTGTCCCTAGCCCTGAACTATCACTAACAATAAAAAAGGTGCTTCTCTGTGGATGGCGGGATATTATCATGATTAATTTTGTATTGCTTAAATCCAGTAAAACTACACCACCACACTCAATATAATTAGAGAGAATGAAACAAGAATCCAGAAAAAAAAAGTTTTGGTGAATAATCAAAAAATTAAAAGATGAATCATGTATCATTCTGCAAAATTGGCTCAGGAAAAGAAAGAACTTGGATTTGAACTTCTACCACATCTACCCTATTCCCTATAGTGCTTGTCGATTATATCATATTTCATATTTCGATCCATAAAACGCTTGCTATATTTTATTACTTTAAGTTATATAAATAATCATACACAGATATTTTTTGGTGAAATACCGAAAAATGACCTAAAAGATGGAAAAGGAAATGATGAACATTAATTAATAAATTATTTATTAAGTATTTTTCTTTTTAATAAATGATTTTTACAAGTTTACAAAAATTTTGATTTCTTTCCGGTCCCCCTAATATATGTAATAATCTGTCTACAAAACTAAAATGTAATAAATAATAAGTATGTTGAAAAACTACTTCAAGCTATTTCTATAAAGGTAACATATATATGCAATTGAAGCTGTCAGGATACAATTAATTAGATGTCTATGTACCTGGTTCAGCCAAAAAGGCAATAGCTTGATCCATTCCTCCACCTTCTGTGCCAATAAGTCTTTCACTGGTGGCACACAATTTTGCCATTTCCATTTTGGACATGGTTAACTGAAAAATATTTTTTTTGTAAGGTAATTAGATATTTTTATTCACTGATGGTTGGATATTAATTTTAAGATTTTGGAATCAATTTGGGGAACACAACAACCATAGTTAATATTTGGGTTATAAAAGCAATGGTAGCCATATCTAAAAAAAAATTTAATGCAGTCATCGAGGATTACTAATTTATAATGTACAAGATGTATGATGTATAATGTAACAAGATTTTACAGGAAACATAGCAATTTCACAAATCCTGTGGCTTTTTAAAATCTTCTTAACCATCCAGATGCAACAAAATATCCAGTTAATTTCAATAGTGCTTCTGTCATCATCCCTATATTGAATATTGAACTTATTTCCAGGGAGGCAAAGAAAATGATAATATTTCACACATAATATAAGAAAAGTTCATATTACTCAAAAAAGCAAGAAAAATTGCTTGTATGTATGTAGATAAGGTTAAAATAAATTATGGTCTGATAAAAAACACACCAAACATTTTGAATTCAAAATGTGATGCTTGAAAAAAATAAAACAAAATTCAATTACAGTTCATTGAAACATGTAATCATGTACAAGATTTTTTTAAAACCGATTTCCACTGTGAGTAATTGTGCATTGGCAAATCTATAAGACGGAATTCAATGAAATTCCATGGCAAGTCCATAAGACGGAAATTCAATGAAATTCCAAGAATTCAGACAAGTATACACAAAGAGGTTTGATAATGCTCAGATGCACATATTGACAACTGGGTTACTGAACTTCTCAATGATATTGATATTGATTTTCGCAATTATTAAGTAAAGACATTCTATGAGTGTTATACATATGTATGATATAGATTATTATTATTATATTATTGTTTAGAAGATTATAATATTTTGCACTAATGTTGTTTACTATTACTTTTGCAATGTTTATTCATTTCTAAAACATTTACAATAAAATATATATTTTTAAATTATCTTATTTATTCCTTTTTATAATATTACTAGCCGTACACCCGTGAAAAATCACGGGACATAATATTTGCAGAATTTTGAAGCTGAAAATTCATGAATAGAAAACCATTTGTTTTTTACTCCCTTTATATTAACTCGTGGCATCTGCTTGCTTGCTTGCCGGCTTGCCGTCGAAAAAAACTTTCGATCGATTTTTAACCCTTTTTGCGTGATCCAATCGAGCTGAAACTTTGCAAGCAGACTCATGGCGACGATCAAGAAGATCTATCAAATTTTCATTAATAAAAAATTAGTAATTGTAGTATAATTTTGGATTTTTCAAATTTTTAATGTTTTTTTCATACAAGTTGTATAGATATTTCAACGCATATGGTAGATGCGAAAACCGAAAATGAGAAAGGGAGTATTGTAAAAACTTGGTTTTAATGGGTTAATTTTTTTAATTGACTTATTAGCTTATACCTAAAACTTTTTGGCGGCCCTTGTAGCCCAGTGACATTCCGGGTTTGATTCCCAGTTAGGTCACATTTAATCTATGTGATTTAACTCAAGGGTGTTTGGTAATGTGTTTCACTTCTGTAATTGGACCTCTTGGCCTGTTGATGCGTAAGAAAAAAATTGAAGAAAAAACTAAATATAATAAAATAATAATATAAAAATGTAAGACCATGTAATTTGGTGGGTCAACCTTCCATGTTACCTGAGTCATAGTGTGTTGCGCGCTGATTGCGTGTCACACTCTAATTATCAAAAAATTGTAATTCCGGCGTATCTCCAGCAAGTTACGGACAGACAGCCATTATATTTAGTTATTAAATTACTACACACGCACCCCAGCCAAACTCTCATCACTCTGCACATAGCCCCATGTCTTCACCACACAAACAGAATACACACACACTCCACTGAACCACAATTCCATATACCTCACTCCACTTCCCTCTCTCACTCTCACTCCTATCTCTCTATTTTATGTATTTTTTCTTTTCTTACTTATTAAGGTTTTGCTCTTGTCCTTTCTGGATTACTTTGTATTTTTTTTCTGTTTTACTTTGACTTAATATCTTATGCCATGGATCTCTATAATTCGTCTACCAATATCCAATACATCATGTCATTATAATAAATTGTACTGTTGAGATTCGTAAAATAAATAAAAAAAACTACATAACAAAATGCTAATAAAAAAAATTCTATATGTTGAGACCGCAACCCCGATAATCGAGAGTCTAAATGATTTTTAATTGACGAATGTCATATGGAAGGCATAACATTGCATATATAACTTTTGTTTAGCAATACTGCATTGTACTTGTAATTTTACTTATCTTTGATAAGACATGTGTGTAAAATGCACAATGCCATATTATTCAATCATTTGATAGATATTTTAATAGTAGAGTAATATAATATACATATTAATAATATAGACACAACACCTGAAAAACACATTTATTAAGGTTGTGCATTAGATAAGATAAGAATAAAAGTAATTGTATACCGATAAATATACACTTAACATAAATATATTAATAATTAAAGATAAATAATATATTATCAGACAATAGCATTTTGCTTGAGTGTTTTGTTTTTTAAATTAAAATATTTATAGTACATATTAGGTATAATATAAATGTTTTGGAATTTTTACACATTTAAAAATACTTTGTTTTGGAGATGTTGTAGAACCTCGTTAATTCGAAATTCAAGGTATAAAATTAAATAAAAAATCACGATGCGATAGTGAAAATTGCCAACAATCGTAAAACTCATGAAAAAAGCCATTAATGTTGTATAAAACATCTGTATTTTTGCACATTTATAGAAATCATTTCAAAGATGCAATATTTATGATGCAAATACAAAGATCGCGATATTTCTATAATTATCAATATTGACATATTTGTTTTGCGTAATTTTTTTTTAATTTTGTCAAATTTCAAATGATGTGAACTAAAATGTATTGATTTAAGGTGCAAGGGGCTAAAAATTATTTCAAATTAAAAATTACCGCAGTTTTCAAATTATCGGGGTTAATCTACTATGAAATTAACATTTTGGGACTTATGGGTTTGAAATATTTGGAATTAGGCCGAATTTCATTATCGGGGTTCGAATTCACAATCCCGTCACCATCCAACTTATTTGCATTAATCTGTTATAATATTAAAACATTTTTTTATACAGGATGTCTCGTAGCTAGTTCAAAGCTAGTCAAAAATTTCAGGGAGTCTTGAGAATGAAGAAGACTCCTGAAGTTTTTGCTACTAGCAACGAGACTACCTTTATAAGATCACAATTTTTATAATATTGGCTTGTTATTATATTGAGAGGAAATTAGCTCGTTGATATATGTATTGGTAGTTGGCTATTGACATTATACTCAAGTATAAAAATAAATTGCCTTACCTGATTGGCCTTTATTAGTGCCAGTGCTGCGGCACAGACCAGAGCACTGGAACTGGACAAGCCGGCTGCAGGTGGAACACTTCCACTTACAACTGCCATGAAGCCACAAACATTTTTTATTGACACATGTCCATTACTCTTAGTAGTCACGTTATTTTCGTTTGCGATGCAATCTTTCTTGCTTTTGAGTACTTCTTCGGAGGCACCCTTTGCCCCGCATAACACATATTCATACCACAAAGGACTTCCACCACCTCGACTGAAATGAAAGAAATGTTAAAAGGTGCACTGTGTGTTCGAGTATGAGTCTTTTCAGAACAAACAAATATATTTAATGAAATTCGCAGCAAAATTTTTTTACAAAATAAAATAAAGAATTCGCACAAGTGTATATGCTTTATTCAGTGATGGCCATAGAAAATAAATACATACAGCACATAGTAAATAAAATCAAATGCAAAGTTAGCACAATAAATTTTCACTCATGAAAACTATATGAATCAAAGAATTTTGGTCTATTTTAGGTAGCAGGTGGATGTTGTTTTTGCATATCTTTTAAATCTTCAAGTTTGTGTTTACTAGGGTATTATACCGTGTTGTTACGACCTTTCGGGCCGACATTTTGGATCCCATTGCAGGGTACATCATCAGGGCTGATGTGTTGTTGTGAATGTTGGTGTTGTGGGTAAGTATCGGCTTGCAATACCGTGCCGAAGTCATGATGTGTTGTATTGTGTTGTGTGTATGATTCATCTGTTGTCTGATCACTATCTCTGCGGAGTCTGCGACGAGAATGACTTTGAAGCGTTCCGTTGCTTTAACTCACATTCTGAACATAAACTCAGACAAGAACTAACCATTTTATTAGACTTTTTTATGGGTTTTAATTTTTTATACCTTGAATTATTGTTCAGTTTATATAGTACAGGGTTAAAACTGGGAGTGTCAATAATACAATGAAAATCTAACGCACATAACGCTTCGCTGAAATTAATTTGCAGCAACATAATATTAACTAAGAATTATGGTTACCAAATATACATAGTAGCATTGAAGTAGTGATTATAGTTACAGTTTGAGTGATGTTTCTATGTCACCCTCCCAATCAGGATACCGACGATCTACGTTGGATAGACAAATTTGTGGCACATTTAAAGGCTTTACTGCAAGTAAAACTCCTTGCTCAAGAGCCATGGGGAGCACGGGATATCCAGAGTAATCAACATGTTCACCAATCAAGTTAACTCTATAACAAGCAAACGAAAAAATCAATAATGCAATAGCAAAAAAAAATGCCTTAAACATAGGTACATCCATAAGTATAAGAATTATATCCACCAATAACTTGTATACCAATCTATGTTCTTTCCAGAAAGACCAAATGTACAAGATTCTGGTTAAGAATCTACGCTCCAGAAACTAGGACTCTGGCAAAACAAGAGGAAAACTCCTTTAATGTATGTGAAATAAAGGTCATACTGAGAATATTGGTTCTGAACGATAATAATAGCTAGCGATGATGTTATAATGCAGAGCTCTAAATGCTGTTCAATGATGTCAGTATGGTTCAATTGATTATTGATAATAGATGGTTCTAGAAAGAGTTTCCATATGTGTGAGCGTATAAATTGCTGAGAGCGAAGTGATATAAACGATTTCAGCGATAAAATAGTAAATTTAACTGTAAAAATATTTTGATTCTAACCTGGAATCTTCTGATCCACAGTTAAATATATCGCGAATTTATTGTACATACGTAAGCAAATATTATTTGTACTATTCGTACTGGAAAAAGTAACATGAGATGGCTGCCTTTGACTGTTTGAATTTACTTTAACATTTCCAAAGAAGTTTAACTTAAAAAGTTAACCTTTCCTCTCCGTCAATGTAAACTGAGTTAACATTGCCTCTAATTATGTGAATACAGAGTTCACATTTTAGGTATTTTTATATTTAGGTACCTACAGGATAAAATAATTAATAAAAATTAGTATTCACAGGACGCAACAAGAAACGGGGAGCTTGATGCCGATCGTTACTCTTTAGTGGCAGTGCGTTCATTGGCGGAGTCAGATTGTCCTTATGATGTCGTTCGGCCAATGTTTTTCTCACTATTAACATAAGTAGTAAATGTAAAATATTTATATCTATCCAACGTACAGTGAGCTTACAGCACTTTTATTTTAGCACATTAAAGGTTAATATTATAATAATATTATCCCAATAAATTAAAAATAATTCATTCCAAGCATGTTTTGCCAGTGTTTCGATAAGTAATTTCCCGAATATATATTTTATCTGTGTCATTCAGATTAAAATTAAATGTTTAGTTTTATTTTGAGTACCAAATAAAAATTAATTGTTTTATGTATTGTGCTTGCTTATTCCAAATTTATTTTTGTAACATATACTATATATATACAATAAAAAATCCATAAATAATAAAGAACCCATTCTTCAAAGCAACAGAATGCTAATTTAGTTAGCTAGTTAGTTTAGTAGTCAATCGTTATAACTGATTAGTTTACATCATTCAAGTAAAGAATTCGGCAAGAAACCAATTTATTCAATTTGAAGAATATGGAGTACATTACTGCCACGTTTCTTTGATAAAAATGAAAATATATCTAAATTAAACAAAAGTAAACAATTGTAAAAACATATACCTGCCGGGTACCCGAATATAAAATTCGGGTTCTGCTTTGTATTTACGTTGAAAACATTCGCTAACTTTGATGATTTCTTTACTTTTAGTAACGTTCACTACAGGGATGCAATCTTCCATATTTGCGACTTGTAAAACACAGTTAATCAACACAATACGTGTAAAAACAAGCTATTTATATCCTTCACGAATTGACACCTCACACCGGCTGTTATCATCGGCTGTTATCAGAGAAACATTACACTGTTATCAACGGGATAATTCACGAAAAACTTCACAAACGATTGTCAGGAAAACGAAAGAGAAGAACTGTTATTTTTGATATCATGGACAAAAATAAAATTATAACACCAGGCAATATAACGGGCGTAGGTTGATTCGTATTAATGTATTCACTTAGTTTGGTTTCGATGATGTCCGATGGCAGTGAATAGTTTAAAAACCTATTTTGTATCTAGGAAAATTAGCACAGTAATCGTTTTCGCGAATAGGCCGGTTGCTTAGCACCATAAAGAAGAAGCAAGACCATAGACTTTTTTTTTAAATACAATGTGACAAAAACTTTGCAATACAAACATAAACAAGAAACAACAATAAATACGTACCAATACGTACCTAATAAATGAACTTGTTAAATAGCAGTCAAAGCAAATACAACTTGCCCGGCCTTAAAACTTTCAAGCGAAAATAAAAGTATTCTAAACGGGGGAAAGAATTAAGAATTAGATCTGAGGCTCCCAATATGCGTTCCGAGGACTTCTATGGCGCCAGCACCAGTACCAAATTAAAATAAAATTAGTTTTTGTCGTTTTTGAGCTCAACATCTTTAAATATTTTTGAAAAATATATTTAAGGTTTATTTAAATAAAAAAATATTTAAAATTTATTTTACTTGAGCAAAATGTCCGAAATCCTAAATGTACTGAACTGAAGTGCCTAATATATGGTCCTTAATTTTATTTTGAAATGTATATATTGTAGCGAGACTATGTACCTGCGATATGAAAATTAACAACGATGTCACGTAATCTGGGGTCACTCATCCACGACCGCGCTATCTCTCTAGAGAATTCAACATTTCATCGCCTTAGTAAAAGGCTAAGTAGAATCGTCTAGAACATTCCACATGTTTCCCATTACCTCTAGAAGAAACCTTTCGAAGCAATTTTTTCTATATATGGAGTCATGCGACGCGGTAATTCAGTTAATTCAGTTTGTGATGTTAATAAGGCAACATCTCCGAGCGAACCAATGTGATCAGTGATTTATGATATTAAAACACGTTACATTAGTAAGTGACTATTGCAAGTGAATAAAAGATACCGGGGCGCAAGTTTCTACGAGCAAACATTGAACGGAGTTTATCAGAAGTGATCCAAGCAATAGAGACAGCGTTAATTAGTGCGAATTAAGGAACAATTCAATAATAAGTGTGGAATATTCCGAAGACATTTAGCGAGTATAAAATTAAGAACGGTAATACAATTTAATTCGTGTCCAAGACTTTCTTTGGTAGTAAATTAAACTAAATTAATTTCTAATGTTTTTATTTGCCTCCCAAAGCCACGTTCTGTGACAATATATCATTATTCGAAGTATTGGCCATGGTTGTCGATGCATATTTGCCATTTCAATGGAAGTTCATTGATGCCTTTGTAAGAGAAATCCTGGGAACAGGAATCGATGAATTAAAACCGCTTTTCACTGCCTCGTTGGAATTGAAACTCTTCCTTTGTAAAAAATTATCCAAATTCCGAAAAAAAATGGAAATCAGTAGGTGCAAGGTCTGGTGAGTAATGTGAATGATGGAGAGTTTCCAATCGAAGCTCCTGTAATTTTTAGATGGTCCATTGTGCAGCGTGTCGTGGAGAAGTAGTAAGCTAGAGCAATTGACAAGTTTCGATTGTTTGATATCGAGCCTGTCCTTTTATCTTTTATTTATAATCTTTTTTTATTCTTGGCAGTATATCCCGGCAGGATTTGTTGTGCTAGATCTCAAGAAGTATTTAATGGATATTGCCGGCACCGGTCCACCATACAATCAGAAGCAGTTTTTTTTTACTCAATTTGCCTTTGGGATATTATTTGGCCACCTCTCCTGGGTCTAAGTATTACAATGAACGTTTAAGGTTATCATACAGGATCCACTTTTCATAACACGCGATAATCCGATTCAGAATCCCTCCATTTATGTGCCTACTCAACAAATTAAGGCAAGCCTCAACCCGTGATTGCTGTATCTTTCAATAAGTTCATATGGTACCCACTTTGCGAACTTCTGTATTTTCCCAATTTGACGCAAATGAATTAATATTGTTTTGTCACTAACGTTGAAAGCTGTTTCTAATTATGACGTGCTATGAGATAAATCCGCTTCCACTATTGCTTTCAATTCGTCATTATCAATTGTAGTTTTTGGTCGTTCAGGGGACTCGATATTTTCAGAACAAACCAAAAACGCACGTCACCGACGATTTTCCATCCCCGGAAATAGCTCCATTCAAGGCCGTCGAATCATTCTAGCCCTATCGCTAAAAAGCCCTTTTCGATGCCGCTAAATTCCTTTCTCGACCTTCGATCACGTACTTCGAAAGCCTCCTACAAATCTTTGTGCTTCCTATACAGGATACCACGGACTCCATCTGTTGAGGCATCAAGCGATCGCATCATCGGCTCTCCCCGTTGCACGGGTTAAGGATTAAGTTGAAAATAAATTTGTGGGGGGAAACAAAGGGTTGATTCGAACGGTATAGATTTGCATCGAATATATGTCAGGGGGAGGGGAAGGGCTATGAAAATAGAGGGGAATATCGCCAATGTTACCCGTTGAGTCCTAAAGAATAAGTTTCCAAATTTTGAGTCCGATCGGTCAAACCGTACAGATTTGCATCGAAAATATGTCAGGGGGAGGGGAAGAGGCATGAGAATAGGGGGGAAATATCGCCTATGTTACCCGCCAGCTCCCAAAGCATAAGTATGCAAAATTTGAATCGAATCTTACAAACGGTGTGGATTTGTATAGAGAACAGACAGACAGACAGACAGACAGACAGACTGACAGACAGACAGACAGACAGACATTGAGTTTTATAGGTATAGATTTATTTGTTTTAGACCAATTTTTCTCATATTGGATTGACTATTAAATCTATATCTACGAACTACGAACATATTTGTTTTTGTCATCGTCGTTTTTATCATGCCATTTTTGTAATAACGTTTCATTGACATTTGTTATAATATATTTCTTTAACAGGGTTAGGAAATTAAAATGTGCATCGAAAACCATACACATATATGCCATATTATGCTGTGCCACTTCAAGAAAGGGTGGAAATCTGTGGAGTCGTCTTGCAATCTCAACAATCTTTTCGTCGAGAAGAAATAATTAAAACTTTGATGTCACTTATCTCCGTAAGTGACATTTCGCCCAAAGTGTAAAGAATATCTATTCCAAATTGAATGAAGAAGATTCTCCTGATTTTTTTTCTAATAGTAACGAGACGCCCTGTTTAAGAAAGTAATAATATTATTTTAAAAGAATACTTTAAATATTATTCTAGAAGAACCTGTTTTTATATAAAATAAAAGTTATATAAGTCATATTATTTCAATGTTTAAAGAGTTGTTATATAATTACTGATTAGTTAGTTATTGTATTACTATTGCTTCTTAAAATTAGCCAACAACAGGGAAGAATGGAAAAATAAGGAAGAGGTCTATATCCAGCAGTGGAAAGACGAAGGCTGATGAAGAAGAAGAAGAAGAAGAAAGTATTACTATTGTCCAAAACGTACTAGGTACTAGAAGAGAGTTGATTTGTTTTAGGTATTAAGATTGCTATTGTAGTATTATCTAAAGACTGTTAAAATTTTCACTGATTTGTTCATTAAGTTTTTTTTATTTACAATTCAAGAGACCAAGAGGCCCAATCACAGAAACGAAACACATCACAAAACACCATCACAACAAAAAATCATAACAAATTAATTATGACCTCACCAGGAATCGAACCCAGAACACTCGGTGTAAATTTTATTATTTCTGAATAAGATTCATTTTCGGTTTTGGTGGAAATTAGAGCGAAGCCGAAATTCGGTTTCGGTTTCAGGTAAAAATCTAATTTCGGTCGATCAATAAAAATATTTGTTAATGTTAATAAAAGTATATATGTATGTATATATATATATATATATATTAGGTCCTTACATATGAAATTGGCGTTTTGCCGTACTGGCAAATTTGATCTCAAATATCTTCTCTTTGGTTAGGAATTCCAAATCCAAATTTATACAGCTATTTACTCATGTATTTGTGTTTTGAAAATTATAATTCATTTGTTTTTTCCTCAATTGTTTTTTTCTTTGCGTCACTCAGTTTACAAAATGAAAAACTTGAAATATCGCGTTATTTACGAGTACGAGTTCCACCGTGGCACCAGTGCTGCAGAAACGGCTCGAAGGATTAATGATGTGTATGGCGACGGTGCCGCAAAAGAAAACACAGTGCGTTTTTGGTTCCAACGTTTTCGTTCTGGAAATTTCGACCTGCAGAACAAGCCCCGTGGACGGCCGGAGACCAAAGTTGATAATGAAGAATTGAAGGCTATTGTGGAAGCGGATCCATCGAAAACCACATCCGAGTTAGCTGCAGGCTGCGGTGTTAGTGATAAAACTGTTTTAATCCACTTGAAGCAAATTGGTAAGGTGAAAAAGCTTGAAAGGTGGGTACCTCACGAATTGAGTGAAGCAAATCAACAAACGCGCGTTGACTGCTGCGTTGCATTACTCAACCGGCACAATAATTAAGGGATTTTAAATCTTAAATCTGGCCAGACGATTACGGCAGATGTCTATTGTCAGCAACTGCAAACCATGATGGAAAAGATAGCTGCTAAACAACCGAGGCTGGTTAATCGCTCTAGGCCACTGCTGCTTCATGATAACGCTAGACCACACACTGCACAACAGACGGCTACCAAATTAGAGGAGCTTCAATTGGAATGTCTAAGACATCCACCGTACTCTCCGGACCTTGCCCCAACAGATTACCATTTTTTTCGAAATTTGGATAACTTCTTGCAAAGGAAAAAATTCAACTCCGATGGGGCAGTCCAAACCGCCTTCAAAGATTTTATTGATTCCAGTCCGAATGGTTTTTTTAGTAAAGGGATCGATGAACTACCTATGAGATGGCAAAAGTGCATAGATAGCAATGGTACAAACTTTGATTAAATAAAAATATTATAATAAAAAAAAATCGGCTTTATGTTCCTCCCATACTAAACGCCAATTTCATATGTAATGACCTAATATATATATATATATATATATATATATATATACATATATACTTACATATATACTTTCTGGAACCGAATAAAATTATTATCGCACATATGGGAAGCGGGTATTTACGCGTAGGTAGAGTCCGTTCACTTTAGGAAAGCCTCTTGCATTAGTGTGTGTAAAAGTCCGTTTACAAAACCTCGTAAAATTCTTTTTTTGAGTAAATGACAGACGCAAAAAATAAATATAAATATTATTTGTATAATGTTCTAAGGGTTTCACGGCCGTTCAGAATCTTCTGTGTATAGTTTTCTGGGATATTCTACCGTGTATATATGACCTCTCTGGCCGACGTTTCGCATCAGCCATCAGCACATCAGCCCTGAAACGTCAGCCAGAGAGTACACATATACACGGCAGAAAACTGTACAAAGAAAATATTATTTTAGTTTCTTAACCTAAAATAAGCATAGGTACAGTAGCCGGCAAACATCTTGAAATTTTACGGCGTAGTGGGAGGAAGTTTGCGCATGTACTATTCCACCAAAGAGACCCAAATTTTGTCTTCTGCGCATTCCCTCACTATGCCAAAAAATTTCAAGAAGTTTGCCGGCAACTGTACAAGTAATATAAAAAAACTCATTCCGTTTTCAAAATAAATATGATTTCAAAATTGTTATTAAATAATACGAAAACATTAAGTATATGCTTTTTTAAATAATATACCTACTCTAAATTGGATTTTTAAAAATATTTCACTTTATTGAAAATTGAAATTATTAAGTGAATCCATTACCTGCTATATCGCACATATCATTGGTATTATTCATTAAACCAAATATACTATTCTCTACGTAATGCTGTCCGACACCAACGCTACCAGAATGCTCCAATAATAATGTGATCCTTACAAATGAAATTGGAGTTTTCCGTACTGGCAAATTTGATCTCAAATATCTTTTCTTTGGTTAGGAATTCCAAATCCAAATTTATACAGCTATTTACTCATGTATTTGTGTTTTGAAAATTATAATTCATTTGTTTTTTCCTCAATTGTTTTTTTTTTCGCGTCACTCAGTTTACAAAATGCAAAACTTGAAATATTGCGTTATTTACGAGTACGAGTTCCACCGTGGCACCAGTGCTGCAGAAACGGCTCGAAGGACTAATTATGTGTATGCCGCAAAAGAAAACACAGTGCGTTTTTGGTTCCAACGTTTTCGTTCTGCAAATTTGTGGACGGCCGGAGACCAAAGTTGATAATGAAGAATTGAAGGCTATTGTGGAAGCGGATCCATCGCAAACCACATCCGAGTTAGCTGCAGGCTGCGGTGTTAGTGATAAAACTGTTTTAATCCACTTGAAGCAAATTGGTAAGGTG
Source organism: Agrypnia vestita (assembly GCA_016648135.1). Lineage (NCBI taxonomy): Eukaryota > Metazoa > Arthropoda > Insecta > Trichoptera > Phryganeidae > Agrypnia > Agrypnia vestita. Next base: position 124,661 of record JADDOH010008970.1, on the reverse strand, counting down.
AAAAAGCTCGAAAGGTGGGTACCTCACGAATTGAGTGAAGCAAATCAACAAACGCGCGTTGACTGCTGCGTTGCATTACTCCACCGGCACAATAATGAAGGGATTTTAAATCGAATCATTACCTGTGATGAAAAGTGGATCCTGTACGATAATCGGAAGCGCTCATCGCAATGGCTGAACCCTGCCGAACCAGCCAAACCATGCCCCAAGCGAAAATTGACTCCAAAAAAGTTACTTGTGAGCGTTTGGTGGACTAGTGCTGGTGTCGTTCACTACAGCTTTCTTAAATCTGGCCAGACGATTACGGCAGATGTCTATTGTCAGCAACTGCAAACCATGATGGAAAAGCTAGCTGCTAAACAACCGAGGCTGGTTAATCGCTCTAGGCCACTGCTGCTTCATGATAACGCTAGACCACACACTGCACAACAGACGGCTACCAAATTAGAGGAGCTTCAATTGGAATGTCTAAGACATCCACCGTACTCTCCGGACCTTGCCCCAACAGATTACCATTTTTTTCGAAATTTGGATAACTTCTTGCAAAGGAAAAAATTCAACTCCGATGGGGCAGTCCAAACCGCCTTCAAAGATTTTATTGATTTCCGTCCGAATGGTTTTTTTAGTAAAGGGATCGATGAACTACCTATGAGATGGCAAAAGTGCATAGATAGCAATGGTACATACTTTGATTAAATAAATATATTATAATAAAAAAAAATCGGCTTTATGTTCCTTCCATACTAAACGCCAATTTCATATGTAAGGACCTAATATAACAATGAGATATAAGAAGCTAAAAAAGCATAATTCTCTTTTAAATAATGTCCATCACTAACCGTTATCAAGACGCTACTCTAGGTAGCGCTGTTCTCTCAGCATTAACTGGCGGCCGAAATATATAACAAAGGCACTTTATTTTTGATGGGTTATAGCTAATTTAAAATAAATTACATATAAGCAGGTACATATATACTTTCAGTTGTAGTTGAATGATTTAAAAATCTTAAAATTAATTTTAATCAATAAGATAAATTTAAAATAAATTACATATAAGCAGGTACATATATACTTTCAGTTGTAGTTGAATGACTTAAAAATCTTATAATTAATTTTAATCAATAAGATAAACTATTGTCGTCTGTATCGGATCCGAATCCTCATCTAAATTTATATTAAATTGAATTAAGTCTGTGGTCACAGTATCGTGATCTTGCAATCACCGTATTTTTAAATAAAAAAATATTAAAGAAAGAAACTACCGCAACGCTTGACTGGCGGGGTGATACTGAATTGGCGAAAGGAGCTGACATAGATACTCATGAAGCTGACATAAATACTGATGATTCTTCAGACGAAGAAGGATGGAATGTATCTTCATATTAACACTATAAATATATTTTTTGGAAAAATTAACATAAATAACATTACCTACTTATTTTAATTTTATTTTTTTGTTGTTTTTAATATTTTGTATTATATATATTTCTTTATTTCAATTTAGTTTTATGTATTTAAATATTACATTTTATTATGACACATTGTAGAGACCTTTAAAATTTATTTTTCAAATAAAATTAAAAAAAAACTTAACACTCATATTTGATTTTTTAACTTATTATTGCCTTTATTTAGTGAATATTAACTCCAACATTTATTTTTGTAGTTGTCAGTTGAAATAGAGTGAAAATAAAACGAATGTGCTGTGTAAATAGTTTTGATCGACTTTTTGGGTCAAATACTCCACTGTGCGTTGTCTAGAGGGAATTTCGTTGGCTGCTGTATGCAGGAGTCTGTCACTGTCTAATCCTGGCTATGTGGTCACTAGAGGATCTTCTTGTCGGTAACGCGTGCATTAATTGAGCAATAGGATTAAAGAAATATACAAAAAATAAAAAATAGAATACGGCATGATGAGACGGAGAAGTGCAGCCTGTGTGCATGTTAAACAACATTTAAGATAACAAAAGGATTTAACAAAAGTAATACTAAAAATGCCATTTGAACGAATTTAAAGAAATATTCAAATAATTTGGTGTTCCGATAATCTGGCAAATATTTACAAAAAATTAACTTACCACAATTACTAAAATTCTAGTAACTTCTAAAAAACAGCAATTTTAACCCACGAGATACATTAAAAATATAAATAACTTAATACCGATTACAAAAACTAAATTTGGGCAGAGATCCATTTTTCTACTAAACTATTTAGTAAATGGACAAAAGTATTAGGCAGCGAAAAATTAAAAATTACTAATTAAACAAAAATTAAAAATTAAATTAAACTAAAGACGAATACTTAATAATAAAAAAAATGTGAACAACGTACCCACCTCGACACAGGGTTATCCTAGTGAGGGCACATAATTATCATTAATACGTATAAAATGTAATTGTAAATAAATAAATAAAGGATTATTATTAATTAAGAAAATAAATTATAGAAGTATTGTAGAGACGAAGCTATTTATATCGGAATCGTATATGGAAGACTTTGTAGGGTGGCCCAGGGCTCTGGGACGATCTGTATGAACTAGCTTAATTGATCACTTTACACAATGTAACTTTCACCAATTTCACCGTATCAAATTTACAATATACACATAGATATCATAATTAGTAAAGCACAAAATATGAGAGGATTTGTACTTCGTTTCACCAGAAATTTCAAAAATCCTAAAACTTACATGCCCCTGTACCAAACTCTTATCCGACCGCACCTCGAATACGCATCCAGCATTTACTATAATGTACATGTTGAAAAAATACAAAGAAAATACATAAAAACGCTAAGCTTTAGGTGACACATTCGGCGGCAGCACTGTGCAGATTCATTGAAATATTTTAACATTTTATGTTTAAAAAACAGAGCATAGCTCTTGACATTTTTAACTTGTATGACATCTGTCGAAAGCAATTCAATTGTCCACCCTTATTATCACTTACAAACATTCACGCCCCAGCAAGGGCTACTAGAACACAATGCCTCTTACACATTCCTGTTGTTCGCACCAACTCCGGATTATGCTCACCCACAGTGGGAATGTGCCGACATCTATCTTATGTCTCCATACAATCTAAGATTACAAGTGAACATTATTCTGCGTCGCAATATTAAATTTATATTCAACTAGCTGGTTGGCCCGGCTTCGCTCGGGACCATAATTCACTCAGTTTGGAACCTTATAGGTAGATCTTTCTGATAGCTTGTAGAACTTTCTCCTTCCAGAACTTTTAAGAGCATTCTCGAACCCTCTAGAACTTTCCGGAACATTTAAAACTCGCTGACACATTCTGCAACTCGGTTTGGAACCTTATAGAACTTTCTGAAACATTCTCTATCCAGAACTTTCTAGAGCATTCTGGAACCTTTTCTTAATCTTCTGGAAACTTCTAGACTCACCGATGAACTCAGCCACTCGGTTTGGAACCTTATAAAACCTTTTTAAACTTTCTCCTTCCAGAACCTTCTAAAGCATTCGAGAACCTTAATGAACGTTCTGGACTCACCGACATATTCCGCCACTCAGTTTGGAATCTTATAGAACTTTTGGAAATCTTCTAGAACTTTCTCTTTCCAGAAATTTTTAGAGCTTTACCGAACATTCTGGAACCTTCTAGACTCACAGACATACTCTGCTACACATTTTGGAATGTTAGAGATCTTTCGGGAATCTTCTACAACGTTCTCCTTCCAGAACATTCGAAAATTTATTCATTAATTGAAAGTTTTAGAACCTTCTAAGTTTACCGACATACTCCGCCACTCTGTTTGTAATATTTTAAAGCCTTCTTGAACTTTGTCTTTCTAGAATCTTCTAAAGCATTCGAGAATCTGTATGAATGTTCCGGAACCTTCTAGAATCACAGTCACTCTCCGCCACACTGTTTGGAACGTAAGAGAACATTCTATAGAATAATAAAGTATCTTCTACAATCTTCTCCTTCCAGAACATTCTAGAACTTTATCAAACGTTCTGGAACCTTATGGAGTCACAGATACACTCCGTCACTTTGTCTGGAACCTTATAGAACTTTCGTTAATCTTCTAGAACGTTTTCCTTCCAGAACTTTCTACAGCTTTATCGAACGTTCTGAAATCTTCTAGACTCACCGACACACTCCGCTAGTCAGTTTGGAACCTTATAGAACCTTCTCGAACGTTTTTTTTCCAGAACCTTCTAAAGCATTCTAGAAACATCATGAACTTTCTGTTCTAGACTCACTGACACACCTTGCCACTGAGTTAGAAACCTTATAGAACTTTCGGGAATCTTCTAGAACTTCTAAAAAAATACAGTATTGAACATGTTTATTATATCCTAGCATATTTCACATAGACAATAATTTTGAAAAATACGTAATACTTAATAATAAAAGTAAATAAAAGACATGAGTAGTAACAGTGGTAAATAAAACATAATAATAAATAAAATAAGTTAAAAAATTAAATATAACATATTGGATAAGTCTAACTTTATTTTGTCTTGCATCGCAACATTGAATCAATATTTAATTATTAATCAATATAGATAGAATATATATATATATATATATAAATATATATTATAAAGAAACCCGTGTTTCCCTATCCGTCAAGTTTTCTCTACAACCAGATACTACCATCCCCTGGTGGTTATGGTGGTGCATAGCCCTTGGTGTCCCATTAAAAATGTGCGAGTTTGGTGGGGGTGGCTGAGCGTGGGTGGGAGTGCATTTTATGTGCATTTTAGCACATTGTTTTGTTATGGGAAGGCCGCAAATACTTCAAATTGTTCCAGAATGGGCCCGCCGACTGTTTCGGTAAGTCTAGAAGGTTCCGGAAAAATCCGCTCTAGAAAGTTCTGGAAGGAGAACGTTCCAGAAAATTCCCAAAAGTTCTATAAGGTTCTAAACTGAGTGGCGAAGTGTGCCGGTGAGTCAATAATGTTTCAGAATGTCCAGTAAAGCTCCACAAATTTTTGGAAGGGGAGTGTTTTAGAAGATTCCCGGAAATTCTATAAGGCTCCAAACTAAAAAGTGAGTCGAGTAGGTTCCAGAACGTTTGATAAAGGTCTATAAAATTCTGGTGGCGGAATGTGTCTGTGATTCTATAAGGTTCCAGACTGTTCGATAAAGTTCAAGAAGGTTCTGGATGGAGAACGTTCTAGAAGATTCACGAAGGTTCTATAACGTTCCAAACAGTATGGCGGAGTATGTCTGGACTCTAGAAGGTTCCAGAATGTTTGATAAAAGCCCTAGAAAGTTCTGGAAGAAGAACGTTCTAGAAGATTAATAAAAGTTCTATAAGGTAAAGTGAGTAGCGGAGTGTGTCGGTGTGTCCAGAAGGTTCCAGAACGTTCATGAAGGTTTTCGAATGCTTTACAAGTTTCTGGAAGCAGAAAGTTCAAGAACATCTATAAGGTTCCAAACGGAATGGCGGAGTGTGCCGATGAGTCTAGATGATTATAGAATTTTCGGTAATGCTATAGAAAATTCTGGAAGGAAAAGGTTCTACACTCTTATACTCTTCTACACTTTTACACTCTTATATACATATACTAGCTGTGCCCGCGCGGCTTCGCACGCGTAGATTTTTAGAACACTGTTTGGATCGTCATAGAACTTTTGCGAAGCTTCTAGGACAATCTCCTTCCAGAACTTTCAAGAAATTCGAATGTACAGGAACCTTCTAGACCCACCGACACATTCCGCCACTCAGTTTAGAACCTTATAGAACTTTCGGGAATTTTCTAGAACCTTCTCCTTCCAGAACTTTCTAGAGCAGGTTTTTCCGTAACCTTCTAGACTCACCGACACAGTCGGCGCGCCTATTTTAAAATAATCTGAAGCATTTGCGGCCTTCCCATAACAAAACAATGAGCTAGAAAGCACATTTTCGTTACACACTCCCATCCACGCACAGTACCCCCACCAAACTCGCATATTTTCGATGTGACACCAAGGCCTATCCACCGCCATAACAACCGGTGGGTGGTTGTGGCTAGTTGTGGAGAAAACTTGGCGAATCGGGAAACATGGGTTTCTTTTTATATGTATATATATTGATATTCATTATTTATCTGTAATATTTCTAAACAAATAAATAAATATTATTTTTAATGTATGTATAATATTATTCCAAATTATTTTAACATAATATGTATTAGAATACGCCTGAAAATTATTATTTTTAATTTTTTATAGTCGTTTTATAGACCAGTATATAAATATTTAACAATAATTGTTAACTAAAGAATTTTTATTTTTATTTTTATTTATATGGACATTTATAAAATAAAAGAGTTTAATTAATTAAAACTAATTCTCCCCCCTCCCTCTGTAATAAGGCTAAGTTCCCCCCCCCTAACTTCGTGACGCATTAATGGACGCCTAGATGCGCCTCATGTTCTGTGTAGTCAATTAAGTAATATTATTTTAACCTATGCTAATAAATTAATTGTTAATTTAGAATTCACCTATTTTTCATAATCTATAATAACTGTGTAAACACACTTTGTTGTAACGAGCATGACGGGATCGACTAACTTTACTCGTTGTAGCCGGTACTCGTTATATCAGAGTTAGGTACAGTGAGATGCCAAACTAATAGGGACTTTCCTAGTATTATATTCTTTATTCTATGTACTATACTCACTGCTGATACCTACTTGTTTGTTTTTGTCTAATAAAATTGTTCCTCACTAAGTCATCCCGAATCAATGTTAATTAAAAAATTTAAAAATATCGTTAAATATTACCTAACAAAAAATTAATTTTTGGCAGCGTGTTCTATTTCACGAATTAATAATTTAGACTTTTTCGCGAACCGAAGACGCTTTCGTTTGTAAGTGGACATGTTTCCGACAGAAGGATTCGCAACTGATTATGCTTTAAAATATCAATATAGTGATTTGCAATATAATAAATGTCATTTTCACAATTTTAGAATTCCTAATATGACCACTGAAATTTTCAAAGGAACGCCGAAGAATTATTGTTTACTAAGATAATTTTTTTTGTTGTTGTTTCAGGATTTTCAAGTTTGTATCTATCTACTTTTCGTCTCTGGAGGAGTAATATAAATTAAGTTTATAATGAACAACGTGAACTTTACAAGCCTAATTTTATCTTAAGTATAGCGTAATACGCTGGATTTTATGAATATTTGTTATGAGAAACTGTTTCCTACTGGCTTGTTTGATTTTCAGTAAACTCTAATAATGATGAAGGTCATGAAAATAATTCTATATATAATATATAAAAGTCTGCGCGTACATGTTGTTATTGCGATTTTGTTTAATAATATGTGCCAAGTGTATTGCCTTTAGACTGGAGGATTTGTTGTGGTTCATGTAAAATTAATAGATTATTACTCACTGGCTTTTATTACATTCTGTGCTATTCTGAAAATAGCAATATTGGGATGTTTATCCCAAGATCTTTATCCCAATATTGACAGGTATGTATAACATTGTATTGCTATCAATTTCAATGTTTTAAGTTTGACGTATTTGAAATTAATGAATTCTACCAATCAGAAAGAAGCTTTGAGGTTTCAGCAAATGAGCTTTCTAATTGATTGAATTCATTAATTTCAAACCTGTCAAACATAAAACGTTAAAAAAACGGAGTCACAATGTTATTCAATAACTGTCAAGATACAGAAATAGCAATATTGTTCAGAATATGGATGATTGTTTATTTGAATAATAAGTAGTAATTTCAGAATAAAAGTTTTATCGCAATGCATTTTCAGCAATGATCATTTAGATTATTTTAATTATTTTAATGTACGGTGGCGGGTATCTATGAAAGTCCCAGTTTTAATTAATATTTAAATTGGACCAAATTACATTATCTTAATGTTGCAATGGTGGATATTCTTGATATCTTCAGATTTTTTTGATATAAATTCTTGAAATCAGGTCCCAGGTTTCACGGGAGCTGCACTACGCAGAATAACTGTAAGATTATTACGTTCTTAGATTACGAATTAATTGTTTATTTGAAATTTGTTTCTTTAACAAAAATGAAGATTTTGATATCTTGAATAAACAGAAAATTGTAGTAGGTATTTATAAACCGCTCTTCTTTTTAATTTTTTGTCATCTTCCTACCTACAGAATGGATATACCTATAGTTGAATTATTATGAGTATTATTGTACTGTAGTATACATGTATTGTATTAAAGCCCAGTGAGAATTTATCTATTTTAAGAACACACATAATTTTGTAAATCATGTTCTCCGATTGAACCTAGTTGCTGAGAAGTATGTAAATTTACATCATGAGGGTGTAAAAACTCCGTTTCAGTATGGTTTTTTGGAAGTCCAGACCTCATGCTGGATTCCCAGGGTTCACCAGCCGTTCATCAGCTAGCTCGAGTTGAAGATTTGTGAAAACGTGGATTCTTTTGCTCGGTTATTCACATAAATAGAATCAAGACATCATATTTGTTTAACCATACTCAGATTTATCTCAGGGGTGGTATAAATAACTAGATATTTTTTTATTATGCAAAAAAAAACGAAAATGCTTGCTCCATAAAAAATTCGATGCACAGACCTTAGGCATAAATAAATCATAACACTGTATCGATACTAAGGAATGTGGAGACATGGCCATTTTGAAACTTTAATTGCGTAACTATTTAATAAATAGTATTTGGGTTAAAACAATTCACATAACGAAATTTTTTTTTAGACAGAAATATTGCGCAATTTCACAAGTAATTACATTAAATAATACGCACATTTCTTCGTGAATTAAAATATTATCAATAAAAAGATATGTTCTCTAATTAATAATTATTTACTAGGACGCCTGGGCTCGCAAAAGTTATTAAAATTTTTAAAAATGTCCCAGTTTCAGATAGAAATAATAGTGTCATGCAAAAATATTCCTGTTATATCTAAATAACCGCAGTTATTGCAAATTGCAAAATAACAGCGCAAGCAAATTAACAAGAAAATATTTGGCAACAATAATATATTTTCTGGTTCATTGTAAGAAAGTCGGACACTGCAATTATGGCATATTTAGTTAAAATTTTCAGTGACAGCATTTCCCACAGGGTTCAAAGTCATGATTCACTTTAACAGGATAGCTGATAACAATATTGCAACATCAACAACAGCGAAAAAAAAATGCTAAAAAAATACTTGTATTTTCTTAAACATTGTGAATTGATCTAAATTGTTAAATGTCGTAAATTCTTGTTCCTAATAATGTAAATTCTTAAATATTCTAAATTGATCTAAAGATTTGAATATTGTATTTTATTATGATTTATTGTATTTATGTTATTTAAATTGATAAATTTTTTGTCATGTTGTTCTATGTGCCTACTTAGAAAGTTACGCTTCCTTTTATAACGTAAAAGCCCAAATCAGGGCGTATATTATTAATATAAAATAATAAATATAATATAGAAGCATCATAGAGACACAGCTATAAACAAATTTAAACGTGTATGGAAGTCTTTATAGGGTGGCCCAGGGCTTATGACCTGTATGAGCCGGCTTAAGTGATCACTGTACACAATACAACTTTCGCCAATTATTGTTTAGCTAACGCATCATTTTTGAAAGCAAAAATTTAGATACTTCTTATATTACTTCTGTCAATACGATTTTATCAGTGTTTTTTTTTTTTTTTTTTTAAATAAATAGAGATGCGAACACGGAATACGTGTCACATCAATATTCTTACTATTTTCAAACTAAGCTAAACGCTTGTGCTATGAAAATAGGACTAACTTGCTAGTCTGGGCTGAGATTCGAACCCGCGACCATTGGATCACGAGGCGAGTGTCCTAACCACAAGACCAACGAGCTACTTTATTATTAAACGATTTCCAAATTTGTTAAACCAAAAAACATATGGAAATTGTTTAAAAATAAAATAAATACTGACAATATCAGATTGACAAAACATTATTTCGCTCTCCTGTTAAGTTCTATATAATCACTAACACCCTTTTGGCTATCTACCCTCGATATTAATATTAGCACAGGTTTTTCATTACTAATAAAATTAATATACACGAATATTTAAATTTAAATTTAAATTGAACTTGAAATAATTGAAAATATTTCACAGTAAATTTACTTACGTATTAATAAATACAATTTGTAGTTATATAATAAATAAAATTTAGACGTACATACATTATTATCAATGTGCACGTTGTTTTCATACAAATATCCAAGCATTTGTTATATTAAGGGTTTAAAGTGGTATAAAAGGCTTCTCAAAAGGAAGTGACTGGCGATTGTAGCCTGTTTTTTTTTTTTTTTAAAAAATAGAGATGTGAACACGGAATACGTGTCACATCAATATTCTTACTATTTTCAAACTAAGCTAAGCGCTTGTACTATGAAAATAGGACTAACTTGCTAGTCTGGAGTGAGGATCGAACCCGCAACCTTTGGATCACGAGGCCAGTGTCCTAACCACAAGACCAACAAGCTACTTTTTCCTGACAGATTTTAAAGTCACGCCCCAAGAAACATTTTTGAATACCGTAAATTAGAGATAGTATATTTGACAGTAGAAAAGACAACGACAACCGATCAAAGACAACGTAACGACAACATGTGTTTACAGTAGAAAAGACAACGCCCTCTACTGTCACTGGATAACACACAACACAACACTAGAATGGCTCAAAACTAACAATAACATACGCCAAAACAAAAACCGGACAATCCCGACTAATTTGCAACGGATTAAAACTATACAATGACCTGCCACAACAGACCAAACAACTGACCACTGACAAATTCAAAACAGATGTGACAAAAATGTTAAAACTCGGCCAACTATAAAAAAATGACTGTATCTAAATCATATTATTATTTCTTATATTGAATCACGTAAAAATGTTATCTATAAACCTTTTAGGTTTCCATTATATTTGTAATTAAAAAAAAATAAAGCAATGTAATAATAGATGAAATATGTTAATAAACTAGAGTTGAGTTATAAAAGTGTTTTTTTTTCAAAATTATTCTTAACGAAGATCATTATGAAACTACAAAGTTGACGCCGGTTTTATCAATAGCTCTTCTTTTTCTTTTCTTCTTCAAATATTGTTTCGTTACATTTGTTATTTAAGTTCAACAATTTTGAATCATACCCGTGTACAGTTGCCGGCAAACTTCTAGAAATTTTTTGGCGTAGTAGGGGAATGCGCAGAAGACAAAATTTGGGTCTCGTTGGTGGAATGTTACATGCGCCGACTTCTCCCCACTACGCCGTAAAATTTCAAGATGTTTGCCGGCTACTGTACAACACTTAAAAGAAATTGACACAAAATAAGTAATGCTAGAAAGTTGACAAACAATTAAATTTAGATAAACATTTAAATATAAAAAAATATTTAATTTATATGTAGAATTATTAATGGATAAAACAGCTTTGAATTCTTAAGAAAAAAAACTATATGATGAAATAAGATTAAAAACATTATTTTTAAAGAAAGAAAAAAAGATCACAAAATTCAATCATGCACAGTGGAATGAAATTGTATATTAAACTACCGAAGGATAAAGGGATGAAGATAAAATAACAAGCTAAACGTACAAGTGATGGTTAGATTGGAATAAAATTTAAAATAAATATATGTAATTTTGTTTATATTAAGAAGAGTAAATTATTATTTTACCTATTTTAAGAAAAAATAAGAAAAAGGATATAAACAAAACCGCCAATACCTACGCAAAATACGAAATAAAAATGAACACATATGCAATCGATCTTAAAGCCAGTGTGGTGGTTTTAAAATTGATGTGCTTCTGATAAAATGCTTCTTAAACATACAAGTGCAAATCATTTGCAAAACTACAACTGTTTTCCAGCAAATCGTTTGCAAAACTACCACTTTTTTCCAGTTAATCATTTTCGAATACATTACCCTCTATTTACGTCAACTCATAGTGTTCGGTTTTGTTTCTATACCCCTCAAACGATTAAATTTATTAGATAGAATCAAAGGATCTTAGTAATTTATTATTAATTAAGGATAAATTTTAGAATTCTCATACAGACGAAGCAAATATATATATATATGAGAAAAGGGGATGGATGTCTTTTTTACGATGGCTCAGGGCTCACAGCCTGTACGAGCTGGCTTAAGAGATCACTATACACAATGCAACGTTCACCAATTCCATCGTAAGAACATCCACACATTATCAAATTTTGAAAGTTCTATATACGAAATCTGTTCAAAAAGTATCGCGAATTTAGAATTTCCACAGGTTACGTATATTCGATTTTCGATTTTTTTGTGGCGTTACTCATGTGTCTCACTTATGCCGACAAGTTCGGCTATTTTGATTTTTTACAGCTTACAGCCAGTTAATTTTTGACAGCTGCTTTGCTTGCACGTGTTTTGGCTCGTCTTCGATTTTTGCCTATTCCAAAAAATGGATCAAGGAATCTGTATGAAATTTTGCGTGAAAAACAAAATTAAGTGCGCGGACGCATTCCGAATGTTGACTGTGGCATATGGTGAAGCTACCTTGGACCAAAGAAACGTTTATCGGTGGTACAAAATGTTCTCAGAGGACCGAGAAGATGTGAACGACGAAGAGCGTGCCGGACGCCCGAGCACCTCGACATCAGATGAAAACATTGATGAAGTGAAGAAAATAGTATTGGCCAATCGTCGAATCACCGTTAGAGAAGTTGCTGAGGACCTAAACATATCGATTGGCTCGTGTCATTTGATTTTTACCAATGATTTGAGCATGGGTCGCCGCGAAATTCGTACTAAAATGGATCAATTTCGACCAAAAACAGCATCGCGTTAACACTGCTAAGGAGTTGTTGGACTCTGTCCGCGACGACCCAAATTTGCTCCAGAGGGTCATAACTGGGACGAATCACGGGTTTATGATTATGATGTGGAAACCAAAGCTCAATCATCCCAATGGAAGCTGCCGCACGAGCCAAGATCGAAAAAGCGCGCCAAATTCGGTCGAATGTGAAGGGCGTGGGGCATCACGAGTTCTTGCCACAGTACAGAACGGACAATAAGGAATATTACCTGCAAGTTAGGCGCACTTTGCGCGAAGCAAACAGTCGGAAACGCCCGGATTTGTGGAAGAACAATAATTGGCTTTTGCACCGTGATAACGCCCCCCACAACTCGCACATCGTTGCTTGTGCGCAAATTTTTGACAAAAACAACACACTAATGATGCCGCAGCCACCGTATTCCCCAGATCTGGCCCCCTGTGACTTTTTCTTGTTCCCGAAACTGAAGAGGCCCATAAAAGAACGACGCTACGCTACGATTGAGGAGATAAAGACGGCATCGAAGAGGGAGCTTAACAAGATCCCAAAAATTGCTTCGAGGATTGGAAAAAACGTTGGCACAAGTGTGTAATATCTGGTGGGGATTACTTTGAAGGGGACAAAATAGATATCCATGAATATAAAAATAATTTTTGAAAAAACACAAAATTCGCGATACTTAGACCATGAATATGTTCGAATAAAGAATCATTTATTGCTACGGCCTATGCTTTCATAACTAGTAATGATACTTGTCGATTTTACAATGTCTTTATGAGACTTGTTTAATTTATCCTTAATTCATCATCCCTCAGGGGATAAAATCCAGCGTGTCCTTAGAACATATAAAAATATTATTATAATAATTTATTATTATTTATGGAGGAACAAAATAATCACCGACTCGATAAATAATTAGGTTTAAACGGTTCTGTCAATGTGATTTGAGTGAAAACGCGCGTAGTAGAAAGACACGGAGCGTTCTGTCGCGGGAATCAAGTTTGGAGACGGCGCGGCGCGGCGAGGCGCGAGGCTCCGCGGCTCAGTTCGGTGGTGACCGCCGCGCATCCAGCACGCCGCGCCACCGCTCGAGTCCACCCCCAGCGCCACGCTCCCGCCTCCTGGAAACACGACTCTTTACAACTGGAAACGATCATTGTGTTCTTTCAAAACTTGTAGATGATTATCTTAATTCGCGGCCAGCTTAACACTTAATATGTGATAACAGTTTATTTTCCCACTGGATTGGTACGAGTGAAAATATCCGGAGTAGAGACGATTCAAACGCCGTCCGAAAAAGTGTCGGAAAATTGCATTTCCCGATGTGCGTCTCGGTAGCGCGCCATCTAGCGCGAGGGTAGAGAAGCTCTCTGATACGCTGAGGCGGTCCGAAGCACCCCCACCCGCCGGCCAATCAGCGGCCGGGACGGAGCCCGGGGCCGGAGGGGGCATGGAGGTGGCCTGCTGCGTCCTCAGAGCCTCCGGGGACCTGCTGGGGGACCAGGTAACCACCCCATCCCTCTTACATCCTACCAAAACTTAACATTTTCTATGCTTTATAGAGAAAATATATTTCTTCCGTCGTTTAAAATTAAAACATACGATTTTTTTATTGTCTACTGGATAAAAGAAACACACATTCAATTACTATACTATAATATAGGATGCGGCTTTCTCTTCGTTTGTGTCAGCGTTGAAAAGCATATTTGGCCCCAATTGACAAGATAATATATATTTATAAGACATTGTTTAATTAAATAAGTAATAATGTTGTAGAATATTTATGTGACAAAGCCGATTACTTTAATTCATCAGTGAGTAATCTCGGAATTGTCGAGACAATGCTTCGAAGGGTAGGTATAGTGCGTCGGGGATGAATCATGCAAAAATAAAAAATCATCGCATTTGTAAAAATTGGTGACGTTGATTGGTCAACGCTTCTAAAATCCATATTTATTAAAAATGAGAATTATTTTCAAGTCAATAATAAACTACACTCATAGAAATAATATAATGGCAACCAAGAGAACTTATTTTTTTAAATACGTTAATTTATTACACGAAACTTATTACCATCGTGTGTACTTAAAAATATGATTATAAGTATTTTTAATAAATAAAAGCGTATACTCAGATAGTAAGCTAGTTTTTATTATGAATATTAATTCTAACATATAAATAGTACCTTACTTATCGCTTAAATTTCAACATTAACATCTTTCCATACAAATTTAGGTAGGTACGCGTCCTCCTGAAAGCGAAAAGCGAAAGAGTTATAATAAATTTTAAATTGTACACCCCTCTAAAGATTTTGCTCCTTAATGAGGGCTCAACGAAGTCTTGAAGTAATTAAATATTTGCCCTTACTTTTAAATATGTAAATACAAAACTATTGCTCATCGATATACACACACCGAGAACATACCAAGAATTAGACTTATCTAATCTATGTTGAGTTATCTAAAATAGACTTTCCAAGACTGTTAAAGAATCGTACTTATTTTCTATTTCGTGTATTTAGTATTTACCTATTCATGTATGCAATTGCAGTGATCTACAAGAAATGCTGTATTCACAGAATGCAATATTCACAAGAACGTGCTACTTTATTTGTTGTTAACGTTCAATTAAATATGTAAATATAACTTTCTGGTGCGAGTAAGCGTAATTTTTTAGAAAGTATTGTTTAAAAAATAAATCACAGATATTAGTAATTAAAATTTTTAAACAAGGGTTGTGAAAGAATATTATATTATTAATAATCACAGTTAAAATTTTATTATATTTTCAAAACTTCCTGATAGATTGTGACAATTTAGGTAGTTTAGTTAATACATTACACGTAGGAACATAAACCACATTATACGTTTTTTAGACTATCCTATGCAATAGTACCAAAAATACGCCGACATTAATTTTCGGGAAATCATATAATATAAACTGGAAAATATTCTCCAAGCAACTTTAGTTAATTCTACGGACAGACTTTCTAGGAGGTTTATGTTGCTTGCCGAATTTTTAGTGATTTGTGGCTGTTGGCTCCTCTTTGTCCTAGTTTTGGAATCTGTATCAATGTATTTTTTTAATGATTTTCTATTTTATTTGAATACAGTATTAATTCTTATACCTATCCAATTCCGTTTCCGCAAAATAACCTTCTTGTTCTATAATACTCTCCCGCTCAAGAATATACGCATGTCATCTGAGTAGACTCTCTCGAAATCATTCTCTTATAAAATCTATAAAATTTCTACATTTTTTGTGTACTTTTTCACGCAAAAGTAGAACAGAAATACACATTACACGCGCATTTTTTTCTAAATGCATGCAAATGAAGATCAGTGCTCGTCAATCGAACGTTTGAATTTACCGTGCAAATACTTAAACAATTGACAGTCGACGATACATCGTGTGTTGCGTGAATTATTGAGATAATTAAGTTTGTTATAATGTGCCGGTGAATGTTAATTGATTAATCTGAGAAATATAGCTTCAATGTTGTTTTATAATGTGGTTTTCTAAATATTTGTTAGTTTTATGTAAATAAAAGCTGTATTGCGTTGCCTTGAAAAGAGGTTACATTTATTAAGTGAAATATCATAATATTTTACATACGAATTTTAAAATTACAAAAGAACACACCATACCTGAAAAGAGGAATTGGCCAATTTTTAATTCATCCGATTTGTTCTGGTTAATGGGTTTCCATTCTCAAGTTATACCTAATCTCTTATTTATAATTCACATTCTCTTCTGTTTTTGTCAAAGTGTTGTCTTAATAAACACCATCGTGTGTGCGATTTTATTGTATTTCCCAAAGCATTTTTTCTATCTTTCAATAAGTCACTTTGAGATTTTTTGGTTTCAATTCCTCTGGTAAAATGTCAACATTTTCTCCTTACATTAGATATTTTGGAGAAAAGCCTGTAACCGTGTGCTCCGTTTTAATATACTTTTGAGTGTATTAATATACCTTCATGAGCAATTGTTGTCCAGAAAAAAATATTCTTCCTTTCGTTTATCTTACATCTAATTTTATTAACTAATGTTTGGTTTAATCTTTCATTCAAACTATTTGAAAATGGTGCATCAACTGCAGTAAAGATAATAGGTATACTTTCTTCATCTAAAAAACTTTTAGTTTATTTCTGGATATTGATCGGACAGAATCATACGAATTCTATTTCCATATGCATTTTTTTTAACCATCTTTAAAAAGTCATTTGCACTTTGTATTTTCGAAGTTAGAATATACCCATATCTAGTGAAATGCCAGATTATGCGAATATGTTTTTGTTGAGCGTGAGCCACCAAATCCTTCAATGGTACCTATCTATACATACTATTTCAAATAGGTAAGTTACAGAACCTATGTGAAACATTAGTCGATATTTATATTTTCCTCTAGATTTATTTTTAAGCAGATTTCACAATCGTCACAATTTTTAAAAATATTATAAGTTTAATTTTTCGCTACGTAGTAGGTTACAATTTTGTTTTTCAATTGTTGTATACCTATGTGACATTAAAAATAATGAATTTCTTTTATAAAGCTTTTGCTTAATTCTTTATTATTATATTTTTTTCCTGTCTTCTAATAATAAATTATTTAGAAAAAGGAGGTGTGAAATATATACAAGGTTAAACAAATAGGTATAATAATTTGTTTGTGATTGCAATATGAATTCAGGACGGCAGGGTGTAGAGCTTTTAGTAGCGAATCTTTATATTGTGCTAAACTGGAATTAAAAATATCAGAGATATGCGCATAAGTGTTACCTAGCATATGCGGTCTGAGTACAAGAAGGATACAAGAGAGGGTAATAATGTAAGTTAACAATTTTTAAACATTCTTCTTGATTTTCATAGGTTTTAGTACAGGATTTCCGCTTAAACTGTCTGCTTCGAAGTTGTTTTTTCCTGGAGAATATATTACCTTAGAATAAAACTGTGGTACGGTCTCCTAATTTTTCGTCTTTTATATTAATTTTTCTAATGGCTTATGATTAGTAAAAACTGTATATATTTTTCCAATTTACCAGTGCTGCCAATATTTAACTGCTTCTTTTATTACCAAAAACTCCAGATGTACAGCTTTTTTATTTTTTTAGGTGTTGTTCAATGTTCTAGAAAAATATGCACAAGATTTTTCTTCCACATTGTGCTGTAGTTGTTTCAAGATTGCGCCTATGCCCTGCATACTGGCGTCGGCATAAATGTGTATTGGTAGCTCTGGATCAAATATTGATAAAATAGGTTGTTGACAAAGTAATTTTTCTACTGTCTTAAATGATTCCAGACATTTTTCTGACCAAATAAATCTATGTCCTTTCCTCAACAAATAATGGCTCTAATATAATTGATATGTTTTGAACACATTTTCCATAAAAAAATATTTTTCCTTAAAACCGACTTGAGTTTTTTTTGTGTTTTTGGCACAGGATTTTTTTTTATTGCAACTATATTATCAGTGGCGTAATTGTTTTATTTTGGATTATGTGGAATATTACACTGAGTCTTGTGCAAAGCTATATTTTGAAAATTTTAATCGAAAGCCTTCCCTTAACATTGCTTCCAGAAACAATTATAAGTGTTTTATATTATCAGAGTAGATTTCATAGAAAACCGAAATGTCATCTACATTTACAGAATAGGTAGATACAGGACATAAAAATGTGAATCAAATCTCTTCCACGTTCCAGTATCACAGGAGTCCGAAGACTACACTTCTGAGGGGGAGGAGATTTAAATGGAGATAAGTGCTCTTCATTAAATTTGAATTTGTCAATCGAACATTTAAATTTGCAGTGCAAATTCCTAAACAATTGACAGTCGACGATACACCGTGTGTTGCGTGAATTATTGAGATAATTATGTTTATGATAATGTGCCGGTGAATGCTAATTGATTAATCTGAGAAATAAAATGTTGTTTCTCTCTTCAGGTATGATATGTACTTTTGTTATTTTGAAATTCTAATGTAAATTTTATGATATTTCGCTTAATAAATTTAATCTCTTTTCAGAGCAACGCAATACAGCTCATATTTTCGTAAAACTAACAAATATTTAGAAAACCACATTAAATGCAGATATATATCTATATGGATAGTATGTTTTTTGTGTCGAATTTTCAGGGCTTTTCTGCAGTTTTTCTGTTTCTACCTCCGACTTTTCTAATCAGATATTTGCCTACATTTTCTCCAATAGTTCTGGTTACTACAATATATGTCATATTTTGCACAAACCTTTCTTCCTTAAGATTCTCTGGAAGTCGTTAAAATACATTCATGTATGTTTTATTTAAAATTAACTTTAAACCAAAAGATTGAAATCGTAATCCATTATGTTGATTTAACCAAAATGCACTGAAAATCGTTTTAAATATTTAAACTAACAAAATGCACTCGGCTTTACGCCACAGTTACGCAAAGGTACTTTTTATATTACGAGATATGACCACAGTGGACTTAACAACCAGGAACAATTTTATACTGAAGGTTACATAGCTAGTACCAAAAATTTTACCGGTCGATTCCTGCCTTGATAAATAGTCGATAACGTTCAAGCAACTATCACCTTTTATCAATAGTTATGGAGGTATTAAAAATTAAAGTTATTTTTAAAATTAAAAAATAAATTTACTTAAATAAAAACTAAAATTATTTTTTAAAGAACGATTGTGAAAGGATTTCACTATATTATTAATAACCACAGTTATTATATTTTCAAAACTTCCTGATAGATTGTGACAATTTAGGAAGTTTAGTTAATACATTAGTTATATAGTAAATTACATGTAGGAATACAAAGCGCATTATCAAAGTTTCACTTAGGTACATAAAACACTCATCACAATATCAAAGGTTGCATTTTTTCAATATTTCTATGATTTTTGGCAAAAATTTGAATTATTATTACAATAACGCATAGGTATCGATTATGAAAAGTTCATTCGATTAAATTCAAGTCGAATAAAATGATTCGAATAAAATGAAATAAACTTGCAAAAATCGAAAATAGATATTTTTTATAAGCTAATCTTACATGTTACCCTTGATCCACGTTTCAGATCGTACCGGGAGCCAACGAAAATTGGTCTGGGTCCCACCCACCCTATCAAAGTAACAGCCCCTTCGCAGACGCTTGGATACAAATGCAGGTAAGTTGGAATATTTAAGTTTAGTAGGTACGTATAACGATTAATGAAAATCATCTGTCCAAATATTCTGCACATATTTATTCCGTATGATCTGGGTAACATATAGGATATACGTGTTAATTTTTTTTAGTACTGTTCGATTCGAATATTCTTTTCTGGACGAGGCTTTTCTTAAAAAAATCCTGTTCAAATAGTATTAAATGTATGATGAATTATGGACGAAATAAGAGACTATGGTATTTAATTTGAATATATATATATATATGTAACTAAAATTTAATATTGAATAATAATTGAAATATTTAATGTACATGTTTTAATAGTACCCATGATTCGGCACTGTTAAAATAACGTATGAGCGAAATCGAAAAAATAATGGGGCTATACGAGAAATTAATTTAATAATATCGTTCAACTATAACCATACACATAGTTGACTCAAGATACTTTTAAAAATACACGCCCATAAAAACCAAGTTATTATTATACTCCCTTTCTCATTGAATCAGGTTTCTACTGCACGCATCGAAGTTATTTGTATTGATTACAATTTGAAAAAAAACATTAAAATTATACTATAATTATTAAACTTTTTTAAACGAACATTTCATAGATCATTTTTATCGTCGCCACTAGTCTGCCTGCAAAGTTTCAGCTCAATTGGATCACGCGAAAAGAGTTAAAAATCGATCCAAAGTTTTTCCGGCAGACAGCAAACCGCAGACGCTACGAGTTAAAAGAAAGGGAGTAAAAAGACATAATTTCAGGCAGGTAAACAAGAGACAAAATTACTATCCACTCACTATCCGGTTAGGTCTGCATTAAATAGATTTTTATTGTTTCATTTTCGAACTTCGATTTATTTTTCATCGAACCTTAATTCAACATAAAGTTTATATTAAAGGAAGGATTATCTGTATAAATAGTATTTTCGTTTCAACGCGTCACGAAAGTAAAAAAATAATTTCCAAGCAACAAGTTGCAACAATGGCCACGAGAAAGATATTAACGCGCGGGTACTTACTAATACGCAAATCAAATAAAATGATGTGATTTATTATAATTCACACTCATTAATTAATAAAAAGTACTTTTACAATCATTTACGTATTTATTTTGGTATATATTTATTAAGAACATTTAAATATGATGGTTTGATTAATAATAAAATAAAAGAGTTTTAGAAAATACCCACACTTTTGTAGCATGTAGGCCAAAAAATATTATTTCAGCAATTAATATTAACGAATTGGATGAGAAATAAATGTTATCTTCATTGATCATTTTTCAAATTAAAAAATAGTAAACTAATCTAATTTCGATAATCCATAGATGCAGATGATATAATTATTAGAAAAAAAAAAACTTAGTTAGCAAAACAGTTAATACTTACAAGATATTCGACAACCTTCGTTTTACAATAAGTTACTAATTAAAAATTAGTAGAAAGATATCAAAATCACATCAGTACAAAGAGTAGCCCGATAAATTATTTAGGTGCGATAACAAGGTATAAGTTCGGGACTGACGTAGAACAACGGGATAATTTTCCCTTAATAAATACTTTCGCTCTTACTAAATATGATATTGTGTGACTTGTGCTTTAAATAAATTTATTAAAGAAAGAGGATTATGCACATTTTACTACTGTTCTTGAATGTTTATTGAATAACAATAACGATGAGTTAAATAATATGTAATTTATATAAATTAACTTTGTAAACACCACTTAAATTATTTATTATTAAATTATTATTTAATTTATTTTTAAATAAGTGGTGTTTACAAAGTTAATTTATATAAATTATGATTATGTCACCACAAAATAAATTTGATATATTTAAAGAAGTAAATTATATGTATTTGTAAGTCATTTTTGCCTTCGAATTATTATGAATTTTCAGATAATATAGTGCATTGAAACTAGACTCTTAATTGTGCTGAATTTAAGATATGAGGAGGCCACATATAATAACTATATAGGCATATCTGAATTTAGAGATATGTCTATTTGACATATAAGAAGATAGATAAATTAGAATTAAATACCGATGAATACGACGATACTCCCTCACCACACACAAGAATAACATTTTTTTTTTGGTGAGGCATGACATACAAAAAATTTTTTTTTTTTAATATTTGCTAGCTATCATTGTACTAAAATGTAATATGTATTATCAATTAAATAAATAAAAAAAGTTTCTTCCTACGAACAGCGGAGTCATGTATTATTTTATTTAGAAGTTTACAGGAAAAATAATTATGGAGGAATTCTGTATTAATTTTATAAAGTCGGATAGGCTTTCGGTTTACTGGGGGAGTTACTGAAGCGCTAAAGTGTTTAACCGATTTACAATATTAACATACCTTCGTATTGTGTGCGCCGATAGGTTATTATTGACTTCATTCCGTGGGAAACGGATGTAACGTTTAAAATAGGGGTTGGAATATATATAATAATAATATAAATCACTTATTTTCTTATAAATTATACAGATTTGTGCAATTAATTATAACATAAACAGCCACGAATAAATATTTTTTCTGTAATAGTGCCAATAAGATTCAACAGGTGTAATTATATTTTTAAACATTAGCAGATACTAAGGTCTGACGAATGACATTACAATATTTAAATGTCATCAAGCATGAGGTCACCCATGAGAAACCAATTATTATTAACGTCTACATCACTTAACTTTAAAAATCGATTTACGTCATATTCTTGAGTGAATCAATTATTTGTCATCTATAAAATTCTTGGACAGGAAAAAAGAATTCCTTCCTCTCGTTGATCCCTGTGATCCTCTAGTAGACCTCTTTCCATTTATGAATGACAATCGAATTAGTATGTGTAAGCCGTGCGTATGGTGCAAAGTGTTTTGTTATGTTGGTGTCTATGGGTATAAATACCAACACAACGAAACAATGCGCTAAAGGAAGTATCCTAAATATAAAGCAATTTTGTTTTTTTTCAAATTTTATTACGATTTTAAGTAGTGCTGTGCAAACTACAAAACTGATAAGCCATCTGATAGATTTAATATTTTGGTTGTTAATGAATATTTTATCTTTTTTTATATCATACTTGTTGTTAATTAAGTGAAACAGGGACAACGTTTTAAATAATTATATTTTTCAACAAACTTTTACTTGATGTTTGTCAAAATTCTTGAATAGTGTTAGGAAATTAAAATGCGCATCCAAAACCATATACATATATGCCACATTATTTTCAATTCAATTCAATTAAATTTCAATTCAATGTTGTACCACTTCGAGAAAGGGTGAAATAAAATGATAAAACCCTTGCAGAAATTTCAATTGGAATTCGAAGGATTCTATTATTTTATTTGACTTGTATTAAAGGGAATTAATTTTTCATATTCTATATAAGTTACTGTAATAATAGTCCAACGTTTATAGTCAGAAATATTTAAAAAATGCAAACTTTGATGTCTCGTATCTTCATAACTATTGATATTAGTCCATGGCTCCTTGAACATTTTCGAATTTTCGAATCATAATCAAGGCAGGAATCTACCTTGAAGCATGAAAAATACATTCAAATTCAAAAATTGTTTTTGATATTCTTATTGCACGAGCAAATTTATTTTTACTCTAATTGTTTTATTTTATTTTTTATTTATTAACTTAGTTAGTATTACACTCCTGTATATAAACTAGTATTAAGGAGCTTAGGAAGACCAAAATTAAGATAGAAGTGACAATGTCCTCAAAGACATCTCTGCCTTGGAGCTTCTGAACTGGAGAGAGCTGGCACTAAACCGAGATGAGTGGAGGAAGACCCTTGAGGAGGCCGAGACCCACCAGGGGTTACGGAGCCAAGAGTGGTGTTGATGATATTATCTAGTATTTTACACTTTATATTCTAAAATCTATTACTTATTACTATTACCATCCGTAATAACCTACATATTTGTTGCACACATGTTTATGGCATACATGAGTTCATATTTTTCATTTACAAGTTATTTTTAAATTTTCAAAATGGCGGAGTTATGTGCTATCACGCAAAGGTACTTTTTCATGGCACGCGCAGCTTTCGGAGATAATCGTGTTGCCAGGATTTGAAATTGAAAACTTAATAACTTTCTCATGAAATGATGTATTGAAATATATCAAAAAAATAGATTTTTTGTGCAAACTTGATCAGTTCAATAATATTCATTTTTACCTAAAATTAACTCGAAGTTATAAATTCATTATGAGCAAACAGCGCGCTGTTATGTCGTGAGGATCATTCGGTGTATCTTCAAGTAAAAGATCACGTGTGATTGATTCCGTACTAAATACACAAACGCATTCTCGAAGTCTAAAAATCGAATGTCCGCAAAAAAATCTAGTAGATACTATATTATTAGTATGATGTTTGCAAAATTTTAACTAAATCAGTTTAGTATTTTTTTAAGATATCATCTCCAAAAGTCTGAGAAGGGGAAATTCGGAAAAAAAACGCAAAAGACTACGTAATACGTTTGAAAATTCACGTACCACGCTAGTTTCCAATTGCCATAACTCAATCCATTTTTGGAATTTTTGATTGTATTATGACTATTATTATTTGAACTTACAGCTATAATATAAAGCAAAAAAATATATTTTTTAAAACATCAAGGTGGTGTACCCCATTAATTAAAATATATATATATATATCTGTATGCATACTGTGGAATCTGCAAAAAATCCATTTTTCTTGTACTATCTTGAACCATTCGATTTAGGTACTCAATTTTTTTGTCAAATGTTAAAATTTCCTTCAGTACTTGCTTTTTATGAAACGTAAATTAATTTTTTTGTTAACGCTGTCCAAAAGTATGCAGTAAATTGGATGGATAAGATAGTAAAACAAAAAAAAAGTTTTTTTTTTCAGATTCGAGAGTATACGTAGGGACTGTCGATATATTGCTGTCACTTTGTTGTCTTGTCTCATCCCGAAGCGATCAGTCGCGGAGTATTTAGCCGGGAGTAAGACGGATGTTCGCTAAGTGTGCGCGAGGATCCCAGTATAGAGTTCCTACAAATAATTGCTTATAATATAATCTAATGCATACAGACCATGTAATGTCGAGTGCTTATTGTTATTCTTGTATGACCCGTGATTCCGGTCGCTTTATTACCTTTGACTGTACAGTGTTTCTCAGTTTCATACGGCATTTAACAATTATTACATTTGTTTTTATTAAATAAATAATATTATTTATGAAAATATGCAATGATAAAAAGAAGTTCAATACTATTTGTAAAAAACTATTTTTTTGCGTTGTTGTAGGTATACATGATAATTTATTGCTTAATATATACAAATAAATATACGTCTACGTATTCTGCCGAATTTGCAAAAATTCTTTTTTCGTTTTGCTATCTTAAACCATCTAATTTACTCAATATTTTAAGACAATGTAAAAAATTTAATTTTCGTTTCAAAAAATGAAAATGTGAAAGTTTATTTTAACGTTATCTGAAAATATAGAGTAAATCGGATGGTTTAAGATAGTAAAAAGAAAATCAATTTTTTGCAGATTCGACAGAATACGTAGAGACCGTCGATAAACGTATATGCACGCATCTAAATAAATCTTACATATCAAGTCTCTCGGCCACTACCTATCTCGCTAGATATACAAAAATATTATGAAATTACATATAAAAAACGGAGATAGCACTTTTTGATAATTTTAATTTCTTAGATCAATATCTCGTGTTTCAAAAAACTAAAAAATAAAATGAACGTGGATTTATATTTGATGGATTTGGCATTTTTTTACGTTGTTGAGATTATTTATGATGATCATTAAATTTGATAGAAAACAGTAACATGCGAGATGAAAATAAATAAAAATGAAAGAAAAGGAAATGCAAACGGTAGTTTTATGACTCAGATCACTACAACATGTTTCAAACAAAAGAGTAGCAAGCTGGAATTATCTATACATAATTAATCTAAACACGTCATCATGATAATGGTTTTTTACAATTATATTAGAGAAGCCATTGGATAAGGATTATCCTCTTATCCATACCATAATTATATTTTCTTAAATTTATTTTTATTTATTATCATTTAAACTTTGTTAACGTTTATTTAATTACAATTATAAAATAAAAATCTAATTTTGATTATAAAATTTTACACGATGCCGATATGATAATCATTTGCCGCTTAAAGAACTTAAATCTTTCTTAAAATGCTAGCACGAGATAAACTGCTGAAAAAGGTATATATTTTTTTCAAATAAGATAGATAAAGAATATTTATAGAACTTAAAATTATTTATAATGTGTGGATGTTCTTACGCTGGAATAGGTGAACGTTGCTTAGTGTAAAGGGATCCCTAAAGCTGGCTAATACGGGTCATGAGCCCAGTGGGCACCCTATAAACACTTATAAATAGGTTCATCTCCTTAGAGTATGTACATATTGTATATACTCTAAGTTCATCTCTTAGATTCATAAATAACTTCATCTCTGTGAGACTTTGTTTATTCAATGAAACATATGAAATATCGAAAGATCACTTTTACTGAGTGTCTTATGTTATCTTATGTTAAATTAATAAATTTGTGCTAAGCGATATTATAAGTATTATTAGTTTGTATCGACAGTTTGAGAATCTTTTGTGTACGGAATGCCCTCTTTAAATAGTGGATATCATTCAAATCTATTCAACGGTTCAGAAGGTATCGAACACATGTACTTTATGTGGAGATTATTTCGCATCAATATTTTGGTAACGTTTTAACTTGATTAAACTAAGTTTTACAGATGTTCCACGAGTTATGCATATTCATAAAATAAAGTTTATATTCTCACCTGTAGTTCTCGAAACTAGTCGTGTACATCTTAAAATTAAAAGTGGTCTTTTATTTTATTTATCTATAAATTATCATGTCATTCCACAAAGTTAATGCCAAATCAATAAATAATATACTTACTCATAAAATCATTGTAACGTGTACCTAAGCTTAAAATACTGAAAAATCTATTTATCCTATTATTGCATGTTTTTGAAGAATTTCTGCGTATCCACATAAAAAGTAAATAAACGCCTTGTAGTAAACACTTTATTTATAGGAAAATTTGAAAGAAAAAAGTTGCAGGTGAGAGACAATTTTCTTTAATACTTTAAGTTCGATCAAAATACATGTAATCGTGTATGCATAGTGCCATGAAGTACAAAACAAATTTTACGCTATTGTAATCTGAAATCTATTCTATTACTGAATCATGTAATTTAGTTCATTAAATTTCAAGCTAGTGAATTTTAATGATGAAATGAAACAAGCGAAAAAAGAAAAATACATAGAAATGAAATCATAAGCGATGTAACACTTTATAATCTTTTGTGATTGAGAGGTAGGTATGAGAAACTATGCTTGTTTAAGATCAGAGTCAGGTTAGGGCTGACATAAGCATTTTTGACTAATGTCGCTAGAATTCGATAGTTTACTATTTTTTATTAACTTTTTAACTCTTAATTAATGAAATAAGTTTTTTTTTGTATAAAATTATCTTTTTCTTAGACAGTGAAAATTATTTGGCATCTTGTTCTACTTTGCCTTTCGGGTATATTCACGAGTCATAGGATGTCTATGAATAAATTGTGTCATATGGAGAAAAGTGTATGTATATTATATATAGAAAGGTAAAGAAACCCTCTTCATATATAGTTCTTAGATGCAGCACTGACAATATGCAAAGAAAGAAAAATATATAAAGCCCCCAGCACATAATATAATTATAATATAACAATATAATATAATAATATAATATAATAATATAATTATCTAATTATCTTATTTGGAAAACTACTGCTAGACTAATGTATTAATTTATATAATGTATTTATCTAATTTAACTTTTTATTGTATTAATTTAATTAAAATATTTGTATTGTATCAATCTAATTTAAATTTTTATAATGTACTAATTTATTTGAACTTTAAATCATTAATTAATTATATATACCAATGAGTACCTATATTCGAATATTGTGTTTTAAAATGAAATATATAACTTGCCCTAAAACAGGCCAGCCTAGTTGGGTAGTTACATATTTTATCATATGATTGTATGATAAATTATTATTGTATAATTATATTTGTAATGTAATGTTATGTTAAATAAAAAAAAAATAAAAAAATAACAAAAACATATTATGTATACGAATGCATGTAGATACATAATTTGCCTGATTTCTGACGCTCCGCTTTAAATACCATAATACAACGACTGCGACTCCACAACTCCGCTAATGTGTATAATTACGTATTTCATGGGGACAATTGTGTATTTAATGTGAACAATTGCGTATTTAATGTGGACAATTGGCAACCCCCGAACCTGGTTGTACATATCTGAATTAACTTCTAACTAGGTAATTATGAAATTTTAAAAATTAATAATTCCAATACACTGTTCTAAAGCAGTAGTACTACTACTTCAAGACTTCGTGGATTCATTAAGAGCCTTCGTCTGATGTGTGTATGTATAACTTGGCGACAAGAGTTCGTATACTGGGCCAGCACCGTCTATTTGGAGACAAGAACACGAAGCGCCTTAAAGCCATGTATTCTCTAGGGGACAAATCGCGAAACATTCCGCGCGGCATGTCGCATCAACATCTACGCTCATGTTTCGGGGATAATGACGCGGTCATTTGACGTTTACACACCGGGACTCGCATATCACTTGACGCGGAAATGTCGCCCGATGAGGTTATGATGACAGCTGCGTATCTATTTATTTTAACGAGTTTATCGAAACATAAGAGGAGAAAAAGGTGGTGGGTGCGAAATTATTTACTGCAAAGAGAAAGAAGGATGGATATTCTATGCGATCTTCGAATGTCTGACGGATCTTTTGTCAATTTCACTCGAATGACAACAACTGATTTTGACAATTTATTACAAATAATCGGGCCTTCCATAGCCAAGCAACACAATATTAAGGAACGCTGTTGGCCCTCACATCATTTTATTTTTATATTCACGGTTTGAAATGTCCCACAAAATTGTATGGCTTTGGTAGAGCGCGATGAGTTGGAGAACAATTTCGTTTCCCCACATTAATGTCATGTTGACGGATACGGCGCATGCGCATTCATGTAAACATACCACGTGGTTGACACGTAGCGCGATGTCGCAGTGGGTTTGCTCGGGTACCGTGCGCATGGCAACGTGGCCGCGGCACGTAGAAATGCCCCGCTATGTTGTGCGCGACGTCGCGGAACAGTGCGCGACATTGCAACGTCACGTAGACTCTATGCCGCGCGTGATGTTGAGGGACAATTTGTCCCCTAGTGAATACATGGCTTTAGACTGTCGCTCCACCCTAATTTGGGTTTGCTCAGAGATTGTAATCTATGTAGGGTCCTTTGATGAATACACTTCGCAGCAGTTCCATATTAATGCGCCTAATCTTATACATTGCGAGTTATTTTAATAAAAGTAAAATATACTTCCTTAACAGCTTCAGAAACAGGTTATCAGGTTTTCACGACCGTTCAGAATCTTCTGTGTACAGTTTTCAGGGATATTGTGCCATGTATATGTGACCTCTCTGGATCAAGAGGTCACATATACGTGGCATAATATCGACACGAGTTGTGACCTGCTTGAGCTGTCTTAAGTGATCACTTTACACAATGCAAGGTTCACCAATTCCACCGTAGGAACATCCACACAATATCAAAGTTTTGAAAGTTGTATTTATGTTATAAATCTGTATTCAAATATTTGAAGGGACCATGTTAAAGATATCGATGGTCCTTCCCATAACATAGTATCTATACATATATTTCAAAGGTAGTAATGATACATTTATATATAACTTGCAACGCTATATTGGGTAAAGTGATAACTTAAGCCAGCTCGTATAGGTCACATAAAGCCCTGTGACCATTCTATAAAGACTGGCATACATGCTACGCATATAGTGCCAAGCCACAAAGTGTTTGTTTTTTATGAGCTTTTAGAAATACCCTGTGGCGCGGAGGCATACGTATGTTAAACGGCGATTTTGAAAAGAATCGATGTTTATTGATGGCGATTTGACCCGCAAATTATAGCCGATAGAAAATGGGTTAGAGGTACCGCCGCCTGTAGGTACCTAATGAAACTTCATCCGGATGTCGATTCATAGGAACCGGTGAAGTGTGTAGAACTAAATGGGTCCATTAATTCCCCGAAGAGCGCCCCGCACCGCAGCGCCGCAGCACTCGTGCCCGAGGTTGCCATCACGCCGGGATTGTTGTCACCTTTCCTACCAATTCTAGTGCTGTCTCGCATCTCTCTTTTTACATGCTTTTAATTAGATCTCTTTGTCTGTTTGTTTACTGTTGTGGCGGAATCTTATAATTGATTTTTCACCAACTTCCCGACTAGCTAGAGCTCTGAAACTTTCAACATTTACGTAAAGTAGATGACTACATTATTAAATCATTTCTACATGCTTTTATTAAATTTTTTATGTCTGTTGTTTGTTTGTTGTGGTGGAATCTTGTAATTGATATTTCACCAACTTCCCGACTAGCTAGAACTCTGAAACTTTCAACATTTACGTAAAGTGGATGACCATATATTTGCGACGTAATTTAGTAATTATTTCGATTCAAATTAAAAATATTCCATTATTATGGAACATTAAAACATAGCTTCGAGATTTATTAATATTAATTTGAAAAAATGTTCTGATTTCAAATTTTTTAATTTTCAACTTTGATATTGGGCGTCGGAACTAAATGTCAAATCGATGAATTGGGGTTATCTTGAATTAAGATTTGTAATATCTCAGGATAAATTTTGGTTCAAAAAAAGTCGGTTCGACAAAAAGGATATTCAACATAATTATATTGCGTATTATAAATAATAATACGTACTATTTTCTGCAATTAAAATATCACACTCATGTATCATTCCTTCACCAACTTGCAGTGAAACCCCATATTAAAAGCATGCTTTTTTATTGATTACTTGTTTATTACCACGCTAATATTAGCTTCGCCTGTTTTTCTGGACGGAATCTTGTTATCGATATTTCACCCGCTTCCCAATATCCAATCGAGTTGAAATTTATAGGGGAAATTAGTCAATGAGCTCTCTAATATATCTCCAGTATATCCAAAAGTGACTATGCCCACCCTAATGTATGACCATCAATTGGATCTTGATGGAGAAAGTGAGAGCAAGGGTCCAGGCTGCCAAGCTGAGTTTTCTAAGGGGGGTAGCGGGAGTCACATTGATGGAGAGAGTGAGAAGTGCCGTTATAAGGTATACACTCACACACTCGGTTTTAAGTCGTGTACTTTGGCGTAAATCTTGTGTACAGTTTTTTGCGATATTCTGTCGTGTATATGTAATCTCTCTAACTATACACTAAAACTATACACAAGATTCTGAACGACCGTAAAAACCATTTTTTGTCTTAAATGTTTGTCTCTTTCTATTGTACTCATCTAATATCTATAAATACCTATATATATTATTTTACCTTTAACTATTATTATTTGTTCCTTTAACTGTATTATTATTTTATCTGTCTCACGTTTTTCTGTATTATTATTATTATTATTACCTTTTAACTATTATTATTGTAACTTTTAATATTGTATTATTGTATTATTATTTTAACTGTCTTATGTTATTTAAAAAAAAATATTCTGTTTATTTGTAAAAGCCTATAAGGGCGCTAAATAAATAAATAAATAAATAATATCGAGACTTATCTCAAGTAAATCTCTGAGATATACCTAATCGCGTCTCGTTCCGTAGACAGGGCCATTAAACAATAATATCATTCGTTACAGTAATAATAATAATAATTGCAGACTATTTTATGGTAATGCGCTTTGGTAGACAACACTACGGAACCAGTCCGGCTTATCGATAAATGAACTTTCCCCTATGTAAGAGATGGAATTCACGAGATCTGCGCCTCAATTTCGCAACCGAGCGGCCACGGTACCGTTTTGTAATCGCGACTTGTATTACATTCGACGCAATATTTCATTATTAATAATTTCTCTGATACGCGCCCTGGCCACGCGTGTGAACTCGGAGGAGAGCGCTGACAAACACGAGGACGCAAAATATAAATAAGAAGCTATGTCCACTCCGGAATGTTATAGTAATGTAAACTTTATTATGCCGTTATCTTAACCGTAGTTGGTGTTTTTACCAAGAATACATCAACAACACTATAATTAAATTTATTCTCCGTCGATATGTGCGACTCACCTCCGTCAATCACCTTTGCAAATTTTTGATTAATCGTTTATGATAACTCACAAAACAAGGCTTTGACGCAAAATACTCGTTTGAGCCGTTTATATTTCACTAATTAACACACTGTATATTAATTAAAATAAATTACAGAAGTTTCGCAGAGACGAAGCTTTTTATATGAGAAACGTGTATGGAAGCTTTTTTTATACGATGGCCCAGGGTTTGCAACCTGTATGAGCTGGCTTAAATGATTAATATACGTTATGATTAAGTAACGTTCACCAATTCCATCGTAAGAACATCCACACATTATCAAAATTTTGAATGTTCTATTTATGTTAGAAACGTTTGTAGTTTCTTTTCACGAAGTATAGATTTCGTAGCTGGCAATGATTCCTGTATATTTTTAAAGTGGAGAATTAATTCTATATTTTATAAATGTATTTATGATATTCTTCCGAATTATTTAACATACATACTAAATACGCCTGAATGTATGTATATGTACATATATTTAAACGATACTTACATATGTAGGTGTGTTCTTAGAACATAGTTACTGGATTTTGCCCCCAGAGGAATAATTAATTAGTTAAGATAAATTGTATAAGTCTCACGAAGACGAAAAATTTATCTTAATTAATTAATCATCCCCCTGGGGATAAAACCAGTAACTATGTTCTCAGAAAATTCATTGTTCATAGAACACATAAAAAATATTGTTAAGCTATTCTCTCCGAAAATTCATTGTTCATAGAACACATAAAAAATATTGTTAAGCTATTATTTTTTATCCATCTAAATATTACTGCATAGATCTTATCAAGTGACAATCAGATGATGCCTGATCGGGGCTGTACAGAGTTATCCACAATTTTTCATCCTAGTGCGTGAATTTAATCTGTGATATTTGTTCGCACGCCTACCATTTCTAAACCTTTAATGGATCTATAAACACTAAACTATGAGAACCAGACTTAGTTAATTTTTGAATTCACCATAATTTCTTCAAAAATACTTCTAATACAATTCTACAATAAATATTCAATGACAATTTTACATCTACTTTGAGGTTATATTTCATTATTAAAAATCTCCCGATTTAAATTTTGTAAACATTTTTTAGAATTGACGAATATTCAATATATCACCATAAACTGCATTAATTTTTAAGTTTTTGTTATTACCGAACCGAATTTTTTTGGTAAAACCCAAATTACATACAACTGTATAAAATATTTTTTTTTTAGTTTAGTAATTTGTCAGTTAGTAATAAAAAAGGACGAAACAATATAATACATATTATACTGTCTCGTCCTGAAGAAGGTTGGGTCCAATCGAAAGTAAATTAAATTGTATACGTATGCAAATAAAGTGGTTTAAAACTAAACATCTTTTTATACTATAATTCGGAATATTATCAAATCAAATCGAGCAACAGTGATCTGTACTCCGAAGTTAGGGAACAGACTAATAAAACCTTCACCACATACGGATGTTTTGGTTATATTATTTGGGGCAATAAGGACAAGCCTACAGAAAGCAAAGTACGGATGTACAAGACAAGTGTGAGGCAAATCATGACCTGTGGTGGAGAAACAAGAGCTGACACAACCAAAATAAAGAATCTGCTAAGAACATTGGAAATAACTTTAAGGGCATTTACAGGGAGAACGCTTAGATATCGAATCCGCAGACGGACCTGTGACACCGAAGATATTATGCAATGGAGCAGAGCAAGGAGAAGATTCTGGAAAGATCATGACATCATCATCTTAATGAAATCCCACCTGGTCCTCGTCTTCCTGGAATACCACCTCCTAGATGGATGGACAATTGGGTCTCGACGTTCCGAGAGTGTCAGCTTTTTGTCAAAACAGATCAACAGATATAGAAAAAGAGGAAGAAAAAGAATCAAGTCCTATCCAACAGGATACTTAACTATCTTTATTGAATAAGATACAATTATATTCATGCGTTAATTATTCTTTTAAATGTAAAAATATTGTGTAAATCTTACTATAAATGGTATTAAACAAGATTAATTGATTCGGTAGATCTGTGTTGTCGTATGCCTAGGAAATGATTAAATGCACTAATTTGCCTGATGATATGTGACCACACTTTTATTTACCGGTACGCAGTTACGTGTGGATATATACTGTACTAGAGAATAATTAATGTATAATACAAAGCTGTTAAAAACGATTAAGCAAAACGTTACGTAAATCGGCAAAGAAAGTTGTTCGTATGAAACAAAATAATATAAATCATGGTTGTTTCTTCTGCCATCAATACGTTTGTAAATAAAAGTTTGTAGTAAGTGTTTAAAAAAATCGGGTTTAAGTATATGTAAGTTTTTTATAATAACGCCCAAATCTGTCTGGAACGTTCTAAATTTCCTCCAAATTCAGATGTCCAAATATCACATTATTTTGAATATTGTAAATAAAATTGAAATCTTACTATTGATAGAATCGGTGTCAACTTTGTAGAGCTTGATAGTGATTATCGTTATGGATAATTTGTAAATTTAACACTGTTTTAAGTGTCATTGAGTTCCCTAGCGCTACTCGAGTTTCGAGAGAAACAGTTATTCTCGACATCATCGACAACATCGACAGGTGAAGATATACAATTTCTATAGTAAATATAAGTTATAGGATCACTTGTCGACGAGAGTAACTGATTCCCTTGAAACTCGAGCATAATAAATAAACTAGAGTTATAACGTGTTTAATTTACAAATTACCCTTTAAGATAACTGATTAGTTAGAGAGTTTCTTTTTACCTGCTGTGGTTAGTGGTATTGAATTTAATGCGGATTTTTATTGAGAAATTGTTTTAAAAAAGCGTTTTAACTCTGGAATGGTATACGGCATGACTTATTCTTAGAAATATAAAAAGGTTCAAAGAGGATTAATAAACAAATCTAATTTTTAAACTAGATTTAAAAATTATATTTTTTTAAATTTAGACTTGTACACACAGATTGCACACTTTTTCATTTTAAATCCAGGTATTTTCCGTTGTCAGGAGGAGTCCTAATTTAAAATGATTAAAATCAGAGTATAGAATTTAATTTTAGTTGCATTAGTATAACCATCTTATAAACCCATCTAAAGTAAAAACGAAAAATATTTTTTTAACAGGCACAGTACTAAGAGCTATGACAGTACATGCCACTGTAAAATCAAAAGCGTAGAGCGCTTTCTTCTTGTCGCGTGAAGAAAGAACGATACATTAAAAGTATGATTGCGCAAGCGATTTGCGTTTTGAAGAAAAAGCGGTCTGCGCTTTGATTTTATTGACATACGCATGTACTGTGATTGCTCTTAGTACTGTGACTTTAAATTTCTTAAATTTAAATTAAATTTCTTTTTAGTAATTTTTAATAAAAATGTGTGTTTTTTTTTTAATAAAATACTATTTTTTACCTTTTAGTCTTCGTCTTATTGAATCTTGTAACCAACCTAACCTCACTTAGCTGAAATTAATAAAACTTAATTAAAATTCTTGGCATTTTTCAATGTTTTAAAAAGAAAGCACAACCAATAATCGAATGTTATTAACCTCAAAACTTTAATGTTACTTTTAAAATAATACAAGCCAACAAATATCACCGGCATTGGGGTACAATGTCAGTTTTTTAGTAAAATTTTCTGAATAATTAAACTGATTTTGTGTTGTCTTCAGAAATACGTTTCTCTGTCAAATTTCAGAGCGATTGTTGGTCAGGAAGTGGGTCAAATATTGATAACAAAAGTTCGAGATGACAAAAATGAAGTTAAATAAAAATATGTAAAATATCATAAATTATAAGTTGTATGTAGGTAGCTTACATAATTTCATTAAAATGAAAATGTGTAATTTTTCATCCTTTTTCGTATGTTTACTTGAGTTGATTTGATTTCGTATTTTCTATCTAACTGTTCTCAAATATTTATCTACTTGACAATAAATCCTATTGTATGTCTCTCGCATGCGCTTAACTATATTTATGTAGCATTGTTCGGACAGGTAATCGTACGCGCTTCGCGTTCCGAGCAGAAAGCTCTTTTTTATTACTTTACTAGCCGTTACCCGGCAAAAATAAAAATGACAATGTACATTTACATGTCGGTTCAAAAAAAAGAAAGACAAAGTAGAAAAAAAAGAAGAAAAAAGTAGGAAAGAGAAGGAAAAAAGATTTTATACTATAAAGATGTTACGGTGGACGGACGGATGGACAAACAATGAAATTATTATAATCGGGATACCAAGATTGAAATTGCTGCCCGAAATTATTAAAATCGGAATATCAAGATTGAAATTGCTGCCCGAAATTATTATAATCGGGATATCAAGAATTTACATGAAGATACGACGAACGGACAAACAACGAAATTATTATAATCGGGATACCAAGATTGAAATTGCTGCCCGAAATTATGAAAATGGGTATATCAAGAAGTTACCCGAAGATGAGACGGACGGACAGACAACGAAATTATTATAATTGGGATATCAATATTGAAATTGTTGCGTTGTAACATTGTTCAGTGATTAGGTTAAAATGTCCAGGAATCGTCCCTCTCATCAAAATCAATTTTAGCTGCCTGTAGGACTTGCCACCATTTACATTCAGGGTGTCTCATAGCTAGTAGCAATAAAGTTACTGATAGATTCCTGCCTTAATAATGAGTCGAAAATGTTCAGGCAACCATGACCTATAAATAGTTATCGAGATCCGAGTTTGCATTTTTTTTCGATATTTCTAACTTATTTTTTACAAAAAGTTGAACTGTCATTACAGTAATTTATACCGATTATGAAAAATTCATTCGCTTTAATACAACTCAAATAAAATTATAAAAACTTTGTAAATAATTCAATTTTTAATTTTTACAAGGTTCTTATCATTTTATTCGATTTGTATTATTGAAAATGCGTTTTTCGTAATCGATGTAAGTTACTATAATAATAGTTGAATTTTTTACAAAAAAAGTGAGAAATATTGAAAAAAAGCTATGTTTGATATATCCATAACTATGGTCAAGGCTGCTAAAACATTTTTGACTCATTATAAAGGCTGGAATCTACCTGTAAAGTACTTGCTTCTAGTTGTGAGACACCCTGTTTACCTGTAACACCCCTGGCACCACACTATTAAGACACCTCAGTTGGACCCTCTCATTCCTCTTCTGGACAAAACCTTATTTTCGGTTTCCTTGTCTTCCGTGCGACACAAGTACCTACTAGATCCCATGTTATTATTAGGGTCAAGTGGGGAACAGTGTAACTTCTTAATGTAATCTTAAACCCTGTCATCGTAGGTTATATTGCTTGGTAAACGGAATTATGTTCAAAATTAGGTTTTTTGTCAAAAAATTGTGAATAATTTGACTAGCGAAGTTTCATTTATATTAAAAAACAAATAGTTTCTGGTGAGTAACTATATTTTAAATTTAATCTTCAATTAGTTGGTGTTTAAAACGTCAACAATGTTTAACGATATTTCTAACCTATAAAATTAAATACATTTTGTTTTTTACAATAAGACGTGGGACACAGTATGAAGGGGCACAGTATAATATGATATAGTGTGCTCTCATTTTCTTTTCATTTTCTTCCAGGTTTATACATCGAAATTGATACGAAATCGTAGTAGAAAGACTATATTGAGATGATTAAATCTAAATTGTATGTAAGTAAAATGACTAAATCTAAGATAGAAAAAAAAAATATATTTTTTTATTTTTTTTGAGGGTATAATGAAAGTGTAATGATTAGGTGTGATTACCAAAAACATGATATGTAGATATTTTTGAGGTTAAAGAATGTTTGTTTTCCACATTTTGTTTTGTTTAATGTCAAATTTAATTCAATGGTATAGTGTGCCCCATATTGTTATACTGTACCCCTGTGGCTGTTAAACTGTACCCCATCCCAGGGGCACATTGTAACAAAATTGTGATCTTAGAAAATTGCCAAATTAAGTCATTTTTAAGTATAATTGCAATGTTTTTTTTAAACCTAATATGAAGGTAAAAGACTTCCGATTCTTCAGGCAATAATGAAAGAAATATAAAATAAACTTTTTTTTTAAAAATAAAAATGACTTTTTTGTTACACTGTTCCCCGCTTGAACGCTTTAATTTTTTTTCTAGTGCACACTTAATATGAATTAAAGAATGTACTGGGTTAATTTGGATATAAATTGAACATAAAGTTGTAGAAGTTTATTGTGTACAACGTACACTATATTGTTCATACAAAATTACGATCGTCATTCTTTATAATATCGAGGCATCTGACTGAAGGCATTAAGTCATAAAAACGTTCTGAGATAATCGCATTTAAAGAGATATGAAACCTTTGAAGCAGTAAAACTCGTAGAATCATTTCGGATTTTAAAATATTGTGTATTATACAGAACTGTCTTTTGGGTACCTACTTTATAACATTTGATATCAGTGAGTTAGACGCTTACTAAATTTTTTTTTAGTGAAGAGTCTACTGACTTAATGCATTCTATCAGTACCTGTTTCATTGGGCATTTGAATGATTCATACTCTTTTAAATTCATTCATTTTTTTAATTCTCTATTTCATACTCTTTTGTAAAAGAAAAGATCATCAAATTTTAATTTTTTTTATTGTTTTAATTTACAAAACAAGAATTATAATTCAATTTATAAAATAATTTTAGTTAATATCTTTATGATAAATGTATGAGTTTAGATGAAAAAACAACAAACAGACAAAAATAATTTATCACCGTGATAATTTTTTTATCTTACCATACGAGTACTATTTTAAGATAAATTTTGTTCATCGAGACTGAGCCATGTTAGTTAAAACTTAAGACTGAAAATAGTGTTAAATTTAAATTTAATACTGATCTGCGAAAAAGGTAAAGTAAAGAAAAGAGTAAACAAAATTTTGTTGACTTTTCAATTTGAATAATGATCTACTGCACTATCTAATGGCAAAAATTTTTCAAAAAAAGCTTAATATAACTTCTGCTAGAAGATCGATATGACTTGAAATCCAGACATTCTACGACAAACTGCGCTATATCAAGATGTAGACCCAAATTTTATATAAATCTTCTCATTTAAAACAGAAAATCATCAAAATTTGACTTGATGCCTTCTGTTAGTATACCCTAGATATCAAAATGGCCGACTTCGTCTCATTGTTTTCGAGAACACAAACAACATTTAATAACTTTTCTTTGCAGTTGCTGCATGCCAATTTCCTGTCGTTAAGACTAGATGCTGTCTGGACCGAAATAACTTTCTCCTCCGCGCACCTGTGCCTTTGCGCCGCCATCTTTTCATTTGCCAAAATTCCATTCATATATTTATTCTCATTCACATCAGGGTCGCCTGTAAAATTTAACAAATTTTCATTTATTTATTTAAATGCCTTTTACCTAATTCGAGAAAGTTAATTGTACTTGTGAATCAAATATAAAATTAAAATAAACATGAAAACATATTTTTAACACAATGATTTATACACGTTTTATTCCACTTATTTGAGTTATATAAGCTTATATAACACAAATAAGTGGAATAAAACTTTGTATATAAATCATTGTGTTAATCATGAACTTCCACTCTGTAAACGAAACAACGCTTAATTTATTATGTTTTTATTGTATAACGTCGTAAAATGCTTAACTAATTTTTTTTAAATAATGGACACTTTGGATTAATTCTGTCATACGATGATAACATATTTACGATATTGCTTGAATTCGTTATTGATTGAAGTTTTAAAATTTGTTAAAAATAAAAATAAATAAAAACTGGAAAGGATAAGTCTCCTTGGCCGCCGAGAATATCAGAGAAAGAAAGGTTTAATATATTTTTTTAGAACACCGAATATAAATAATAATAAAAAAAAGGGATGGGGCATGCCGTACTCGAAAATTTTTGATATTATATACGAATTGAAATATAATATTTAAATATGAGGTATTTAATACATAAATTATCGGATGGAATTAATTTATCTAATTCATTTTCAAAAATATAAATGAATTACACCGTAAACGCTTTTTGTATTGATATCAGAATTGCCTGAGTTATCTACATTTTCATGAGAAATATAGAATTAAAGAGTGTTAATTTATTCCATGTAACATTTGATAAAGTAGCATACAATATATAAAAAATCGCAAAAATGTCATCATTTGCGAATTCCATATATTCTAAAGTCCAAAAAAAAAAATTTCCACCATTTGGAAGGAATGTAATTATTAAAAAAATGCACTTTGGCGGCCCTCATAGCGCAGTGGGTATGACACTGGCTTCTCACACCGAGGGTTCCGGGGTCGATTTCCGGTGAGGTTACAATTTAATCTGTGTGATTTACTCAAACCTGGGTGTTTTGTGATGTATGTAAAAAAAAATCATATAAATAAAATTTTATATTTTTTTATCATATTTAAAAAACTTAGCAATATCCACTTCAACCCAACCCCCAAGTAAGTCACGTAACAAAATAACCACTTCATACTAAAGTGAGAGTTGATGTCGATTTAGACTGAAACATCGTAGCAAAGACAGCAATATCCAATTATGTAAATAGCAAAAGCAACAATATCCACTATTTGGTGGCAATATTCTTTCCAATAAGATGTGTGTTTCATAGATTCCAGAGAAATTTCCTTGAGTAGTTTTTTTTTATATAGACAGGTTTTAAAATTTATCTCAGAAATACGTCAGTGGGATATTGCTGCCTTTGCTTTAATGTCTCTATTATTTCGATTCGTGGCATTTCTCGTGCATTCCAGAAGTGGGCTCTGCAACTAAGTTTTAACCAGCTACTTTGCCACGATATCGAAGCCGCACAATTGAAGATAGACTTTACTATTAAATCGTGTACACGTTATTTAATAAATTTATTTATCTGATTTCCAGTCCGGAACTGGCTCGCGTCGCCCAGCGGAACTTTTAAACACGGCGGAATTCTTGATGTACTGCTTTTTAATTTGAGAGTTGTACATTTCAAAGATATTGATGATTGCAGGGTAAGTGCATAACTCACTAAATGTGAACCGCGAGGTTTCGAACAAATTACAGTTTTTGTTTTTGTAGAAGTTCAGATGACGTTAGCCGCTAGACATTCCGACGCCGCAAGGCAGTGATACGTACCTATTGTCTTCTATGTGGAAGAGTAATTAGAAACGATTCGCAATATGATATTGTGTCGTCATAATTACTGCGTAGTAAAACACGACACTCAAAATATAGTTTTGAAGTATTATTTTTTAGAGATGCGAACACGGAATACGTATCGCATCAATATTCTTACTATTTTCAAAATAAGCTAAACGCTTGTGCTGTGAAAAAAGGACTGACTTGCTATGTTCTGGAATCGCCAATCACCAGATCACTAGGCGAGCGTGATGACCACTACACAAACAAGCTACTCAAGTATTATATTGATACAACACGATACTCAATATTGTTTCGATTTATCGTGTTTTATCGGTAGCATTTGGTAAACTTTATGAATTTTTAAATGTGCGAATAATATTAGTACAAATATATAAGTATGTCGCCCTTATTTTAACGATATTGTTAGGGCCGGTCTTATAAACGTCCGTTAGTTAAATATCAGACCAAATAAACCGAAATTTGATACAATCGTCATTATTTTCGTCTTATAACAATCCGTTAGTCAAATTTTAGTAAAATTTTACCGACGGCCGATACCGACAGTCGAACCACCAGTTTACTGTCCGTTAGTTGAAATTGACAGAAGTATGACATATTGATGTATTATTTTTTAAGGTTAGGTCCGTTGTCAATTTGTATTTTATGCTCTTTGTTTAACATATACACATGTACTGTACAGACTGCTGCTACATTTTCAAGGAAAACGTTTTCAGATAGCAATGTCCAGCTATTATTATATTCAAATTCGTCGGATGAAGAACAAACTCGACGACAAAGAATGTTCAGTATACGAGTAGATTATTTTAATATTTTAGATGACGCAGATTTTATCAACCTTTTTCATTTATCGAAAAGGTCTGCTTGACAGCTTCTAGAAGGTATTGGGCAAAATGTAAAAAGGCGCACGCGTAGGAATCTGACATTATCATCAACCACAAAATTGCATGTTGCCTTGAGATTCTATGCTCTTGGATCAATATTATTAGCTGCTGCAGACTTTGTTGGGGTTTCAAAGGACTGCGAGTGTGTATAGTGTTGTGGGAAGTATCCCAAAAATCCGGTGCGAGCGAGAAATTTTAGGTTATATTAATAGAAGTTATGTTTCGTTTCCATAGGAAAGAGATATAATTCGCCTCTGACAGCTCTAAAATCATAGACAAGAGCAGTACGATATTGCGATACTTACGGACGGTAAAAAAAGTTTTATAAGACGAGCGTCGGTAACATTTATAAACGAACGGCCATCCGTTAGTTTATTGTCGATTTACTAACGGAAATTTGGTCTTTCGTTTATAAGACCGGCCCTTAGCCTGATGTCTGAGGGTAAAGTGTTTGTGTAAGGTCAAAAGGTGCTTGTAATTACTCTTATTATTTATTAACTATTAAGTTTCAAGTCTTAACTCACTTAGGGCACATAAAAGCTTTATTCTATTTTTTTAGATTCTTATGTTTTATTACTGTGACTATAGTATTGTTTCTGCTGAGCTTAGCTGCTGAATTAGCAGCAGCTTAACGTGCGTCGAAAGTCTCTTGATTTCTTTTAATATTTATTTTATTTATTATTTATTTATTTTATATATATATTTCTTTCAACTTTAATATTTATCTTTTACTACAATACA
Source organism: Agrypnia vestita (assembly GCA_016648135.1). Classification (NCBI taxonomy): domain Eukaryota; kingdom Metazoa; phylum Arthropoda; class Insecta; order Trichoptera; family Phryganeidae; genus Agrypnia; species Agrypnia vestita. The sequence continues at coordinate 81,664 of JADDOH010008970.1, read as the reverse complement.
CCTTGGAAAATATGAAAACGTTAAAAAAGCTGTTATATGTACTATTTCTTATTATCCAAACGTATGTTTCATTCAGGGGCGAGCAGTGGGAACAAGAAACATGACTTTTTCCTAAGCATATATTTTGAAAAGAAACCGAAACAAGTGATATATCTCGTAATATTTCAGTCACAATAATTAACATATTATTCATATTTTAATATTTCATATTATTCTGCCAGATAAATATTTAATTTCGATATTTTTTCCCCAAATATACGGTAAAATAAAAGTCATGCTGCTTGTTCCCACTGCACGCGCCTGGTTTCATTATATCTAACCTGGTTGGCGTATGAAATATTTCAAACACAGCGAGGTAAATGAGAAGGCCGACAAATTATCCTTTTAAACGCATTCCTACTGTGTTTACAGTAACGCAGGTCATCAAATTGTCACAACAAACTACATAACTCAAGATATAAATTAAAATTTACAAGCTAAACCTGCGAAATCATAAGTTTAAAATTTTATTAAATCGCATCGCGATTCTTTTAGTTCTTTCTTTTAATTGATTCGAGTAAGTGAAATACACAAGATTTTAAATTAGTTGAAAACAAAATTAATGTATATTTATTACTTATGAAAATATACACAACGATATGCTTAAAAATTTAGCACTTAACAAACTCCACTACTTACACCTTTTTAGAATTTAATTTAATATAACTGCTTATCATATATACCTTATAATATACTGTGTTTAAATGTGATTTTATGTTAAAATGTGGTTAAAAGAATTTTAGTGATTTAATATGTAATGAATTTAAAAGAATTTAAATACGTCTATTATAAGCTAAAGACTTAAAAATCTATTCTCAGCCAGGAAGATAGTTATCTAATAGAAATAAATCTGGATGAACTTTCAATTTGCTCCTCTGCACAAATTGCAAAATGCAATGGAAATAAAATGTCATTGAGTACAAAGAAATGTTACTCAATTTGTTTCACTAAAAACACTACAGTAATAAATGTTTATAAGCTGGATGATGTTCCACTCGCTTAATAATAAGGGATCTGAGTGTCATTCTAGACTCTAAGATTACTTTTAGAAACCACTTTGATACTATCATAAATAAAGCGTTTACTGTGTTGGAATTTATAACAAGAATTACTCACGACTTTAAAAATCCTCAAAACCTAAAAATTCTCTATGTACTACCAGCACGAAGTATCTTGAAATATTCAACAGTTATTTGGTCACCTTATTATCTAACACATGTTAAAACAATGAGCTCTATACTCTATTTAAGGAGCCAAACGGCACAAAATTTATAAAACTGGGAAGACTTCGGTGGCTGGGTCATGTGGAGAGAATGTCCGAGCATCAAGCTGAACTCAAGGCCGATAGGGCGAAGGAGCTTAGGAAGATCAAAATTAAGATGGAGTGACAACATCGTCAAAGACATATCTGCCTTGGAGCTTCTGAACTGGAGAGAACTGGCACAAGACCGAGATGAGTGGAGGAAGACTCTTGGTAGGCCAAGACCCACCAGGGGTTGTAGAGCCAAAAGTGATGATGATGATGATTATCCAACACATGTTGTAAGAATTGAAAAAGTCCACAAAAAGTTTCTACTTTTTTTGTCTTACACAGCTGGTCAACACAGCAATCTTCATAGATACGTGGATCGTCTCTTGCCTTATTCAAAATGCGCAAACGATGGAAAATATCCGATCTTGTTGTGCTACAAAAGATTCTCAGTGGATCCAACTATTGAGTCTCATTCTTTATATGAAATAAATTTTCATGTTAAACCCCGTATGAGAAACCCTTACGAATAAGTCAGCATTCTAATAATATTGGTTATTTTTCTCCCATTACAAGAATGTGTCGTACGTACAATATATACCTATTTTGCTGACCTTAACATTGATGCTGATATTCTTGCCGATACCCTCCAGATTATTAAGGAGGTCAAGACCCACCAAGGGTTGTAGTGCCAAGAGTCATGATGATGATGTGACCCTCCAGATATCAGATTTTCATTCAAAAAGTCAGTCCTACACAACACCCATTTTCTGGACCCGTAGAACACATTAAATCAATTATTTATTTATATATTCTTACATAGTCATACAACATTGATTAACTAAATATACATGTGCATTTTGCTAGTGCAGTCCGAAGGCCCTTGTAAGTGGGCTGAGTTTTAAATAAGAATGTATTGTTTTTTTAGTAAATATTTTTTTGTATCCTTATTTTATTAGTGTCTCATAAAAAATATATACTTCAGAGTGACTAGTATTATCTAAAATATTGCGCAGGTATATTTTAGTCGATCGAGTATCACGACTAGTCACGAGGATTTTATCACCAACAAATTGATTTACCAACATAATTATATGAAATTAACGCTTAAAACATTACTTTTCTTGTTAATATATAACATCATTGATATTAATTGTAATTGTGTTCTCAATATATAAAAATATTGTTAAAATATATACTGATCCATAAAAGGAGTTATAAAAAAATGTAAATATTATTGTTAGTAAGATTTTCAGGCATATTCTAAAGTATATGTTAATTTTTTCGGAAGAATATCGTATAAACATTAAACATAATACATTTTAAAAATATAGAGGTATCATTACCAACTGCAAAATCTATGTAGGCATACTATTACATGAGAAGGACTACAGATGTCTCTGATATAGTCCTTTCAAATCCATGAAAGGTTTTCAGATTTGAAACATATTTGCAACATTACAATTTTTCCAGCCAGCTCATACAGGTCGTAATCCCTGGGACATCCTATTAAAAGACTTCTATACAAGTTTCTCATATAAATATCTTCATCTCTGTGAGATTCTATAATTTATCTTAATTAATAACTTATATTATTATTTTTTGTGTGCTGTTTTAAATATCTCAACCATAAAAATAGTGTATCTGTAAATGTTATTGATGATCTGAATATTTAAAAATTAAAATAACATAAAGATTTACTAATGTTTTAAACTGTGTAGGTATATACTAAAAATATTTCACAAGAAGTTTGTGTAATACTTTTCAATAATATCTATACACATACTGGGATTGGGTAAATCGTAACATATAAAAAAAATTTAACACAATACTATTCTGCAATGAAATCGAATTAAGTTATACGTCACAATATATTTTACAGTGAACTAAAACAGGTCTTTGTTGTACATGTGTGCATGTTCAATTAATATTGCAAATGCATTTTTATATTTTACGACATTCCGATGTTTCTATGTGATAATCAGGAGTAACAAAGCCTGCCAACAAAACATTAAAACAAATATTTTTAAAATTTTACTACATTGGCATATGCACATTGCTCCAGCGTAGTGGAAGTTGTGAAGTATCGACTGCTTCAACCAATGACACGACCACCAAAATATATAGGCGTGAACTAACCTAAACTTCTTTTGGCTGGTTCCAATACATTTGACTTGTTTAAAAAATGATTACTTGCTTCTAAATTTTGAAACAGTTATGAAAAGGTCAAACTAAATACTCTTAAAAAATGCACTGTCTTAGAAAATAAGTCGCGCTTTATTACACTCGGATACTCGAGATACTCGGTTTGGAACGAAATAAAAAAAATGTATTGTAAAAAATACGTTTTGTTTACTAGGGGATTGAAATTTGCAAAAATAAATAGTTTAACTGCAATATTAATATGCGCAAGAATTTTCCTGCTGTGACCCAATCCCCGCCTTTAATAAGGGGATTTGTTTATCTCTGTAAATTTTTATACTCTTTGATTTCAGCACAATACAGTGCTGATTTTTAATTCGAATACAATGCATATTTTCGTATGTTTTATTACATGCACATTGAATTTTATTTTTATGTACATGTAATAAAGTTTTTAACTTTATAAAAAGTTTAATTATTAAATAGTATCAAATCTAAATATGAAAAATAGGTAATTGGTAAATTTGTAAATTTCCTTCCTATTTAACGGTAGTGAGGCGGTTAGTTTCACTATCCCGTCTGTCACCCGGAAGTCCGGTATATCTCCTTCTTCTGGTGCCCTATCCGTTCAACGGACGTTGGCTGTCATCACTTTATTTATTGCGGCCCGGAATAGCTCTACAATAGACAAACCACTGTCTCAGCTTATCTGCCATGGTGCTCTCCAGGAATCAGAATTCCGGCATTATGAGGAGAAAGATCTCGTACCTACTTCTCTGGATGTCTCATCACATGTCCGAGATAATGAAGTTATCGGATTTTTATTGTTTTTATTGCTTCTTTTTTTATTCATTCAGTTTATAGCTTTTCATCTTAAGCTTAATTTTATCCATTGAAAAAATTATTATGATATTTTAGTACTAGATAATACGTATTCTACGCACGAGCGATACGATGCAGGCGTCTAAGATTACTTAAAAAAAATAAGTTACCGTTTATTAACCTCAGTAAAACACCGGTTTTCGAAACCCCTGCCATTTCGCATACAATGTCACGGTCTTTCGTATTCTCCCGGCAGCTCAAGTAAGCCTCGGTCAGTACACGGCATAACAAAATGTCCAATCGCGATATGCATAACCAATTACTCGTATATTGCGCCGAGGCTGATAACGTATAGTCAATTTAAATAAAAAAGTTGCCAAGAGGCAATAAGGAGTAAGTCCTCGAAGAATTGTGGTAAACATGCCATCGACATAAATATTTCACATTATAATATTCTATACTGCGTAAATAATACTTATTTAACTCTGAAGCTGTTTAATAATACTAGGCGGGGAAGACGAGGGGCGAATGAAACAATTCTCCCTGGATTACACGAATGTTCATTTATAAATTATAATTTTTGAATTATTCTTTTAAATAAATTAAACACAAATTCAATCGTTTTAAATTACTATATTTTTTCAATTGATTCAGTAACATTGTAGATTGACATTAAAAAAAATATTGATTGTATTATTTGTATAAATCTACTTACATTATTTGATTAATATACCTATATGTTTCGGAAATTCCTATATATACCTATTAAATATATATATATATAAATATAAAAATATATATAAAAAAAAGTATTATTTGTAAGATTATCTGTCTTTTCTTAGTAATAATAGTTTTCTGTAGCTCATGCTGTTGTTGACTAAATTTTTTATAGCTACAACGACTCTTCGATAAATGACGTATCCAGTTTTTTTTTATCCTCGTTCTACAGTTATCTCAGAAAAATGAGACGAAAAACTTAACAACAAATACGTGATACACGATACCACGACGACTATATATTTTATTCAGTACCCACAAACGTCAAAATAACTTTTTTGTTTTTTTAATGTTTTACGTTATAAATATATGTTCGAAAAATGTAATTTCACGTCCCGGCTGATAAAAAAATATTTGAAAATCCAATACTTACGTTAGCACGCACCTACATGAAAATTTGAATTAAAATCAACACCTAACTTATGCCTGTTTACGTAAAGTGCAGTAATATGCAACCATTTATTATATTTAAAAAATTAAATTATAAAATGTCCAAAGCGAATACAATAAAATTTCGTGAATTCCTTCCTTCGCAGTGAACAGTACACATAACCCACCCACACACACACACACACACACACACACACACACACACACAGAGAAGAACGATATATACAAATAGCCGTGAGAGCACTAAATAAGTAATAATACAAAGGATGCCAATGATCCTTTTTGGAAACCTAATTAACCAACTAATTTTTTTAAATTAATTTGATTTGTGATTGTATTTATGTTGTTCTGAATATTATTTACAATTTATTTTATCATTAAAACATTATTTATTATTAATATATCATAAAAATTATGGTGTTTTGAATCAAAAGCCTTAATTTGGAACTCATTCCTAAAATGTATATATTGACTAACTGCTTTGCTCGCGTGGAGTTCAGTCTGAGACTATAAGAGTATCAGTGTAATCTAAACTACTCATCCAAACAATATTATGTGAAAGGCAATTTTTATCTACATAAAATTTTCCTGACGACAAGTAAATTTATTTTAATAAGAATTTAACATTATCTACTTAAATTACCCAAGACATATGAAAATTAATTAATTTTAAATATATATTTTATTCGTATTTTATCGTGTGTATTAATTAACCTTAACACATAGATATATGTCGTTACGGACTTCTTTATTTAACTTTTTAAGTTTTACAACATCTCTATAAAAAGTAAATATTTCTTACCTTTGTGGCAGCGTTCGTAAAGAAAGCATCGCTCGATCATTTTTTCCCCGAATTTAGTTGTAAAATAGGTCACCACCAAAAGACCTTTTATTTGAACGGGGTAATATATAACTTATAACTACCCTGAGAGTCCATTCTAAATATTGGTGAAAGAATTTTTGAAATCGGATGAATAGTTTCGGAGATTACCTCCTACATCCAAACTTACAAACTCACAAACTTTACCTCTTTATATATTAGTATAGATATACATAGATTCGCGAGTCTTTATTTTTTCTGAATATTATATATAATTTATTTTATCATTAAGAAATTTTTTATTAATAATTTACCATAAAAAGTGTGCTGCGTAAATGTATCATATTCAAGATGTTCATAAAATATTTATACTTTGTACTCTAATGTCACCCTAGGGACATCTATTGTGGTCAATAGTGACCTGTTGACGATCTGTTATTGACCTTCAAAATTATTGACCCTCAGTTATTGGTCTCAAAAAATAAAAAATTAAAAAGTAAAATAAATAATTGCAGTAATTATTTTTTTACCGTGCTACGATTTAAATTGATTGAAAGTTACACAATTCATTAATGAGTATGATAGATAGGTACCTATATACCTATCATTATTTGATGTAGGTAATATTACATTTGTTAATTTAGACCATCTTCTTTCAATTTATAATTTGGTATTGTCTATAACTTATTTTTGACATAGGTAGATTACCAATTCCCATCATTTGTTACTATTCGATGCCCGATGACTAGGGCAGTTTGTGTCACAAAATACACAGTATAGAAAAGTATTAAATCATCAAAAGCCTTATCGAATCTTATCATTCACATGTTTGTTTACATTTCATATCTTTTCGATGCTCAAATCATTTAGCTCGAAGTGTTGAATGTATGAAATAAATATTTATATGGATGTCTGAAATTTTTGGTGGAGCTCCATTAAAATTAATCATATTTAAATAAACGATTGCCCTGTTTTGTCAAATTAATGCGGTGTCTTTTTAAAATGAATAGTAAAAAAATTACATGTTATTAATTAATTATTAAGTAAATACGTGTTCTGATCAATGGAACTCATTTCAGATAAATAATCATTAGGCGAAAATGTTTTAAAATTTTCACAAAAGTTTATAATTTTTTTAAATTAAACTTATAAAAAGTTCAGATGACTACCTAATTTAATCCAGCGATCTAATTTATGTAACTAATTTAGCTAGTGATAAGTAAAAAGTTTACATTACTATCTAATTTAATCTGCCTATCTAATTTACTTAACTAATCTGTATTGTGAAACCCGTGAAGCTTGATTTAATCTGAAATATTGAAAAACCAAGCTAAAATTGTTTTCATTACAAGTTATTACCATTAGAGAAATCTCAAAAGCCTGATTCGACTAAACATGATCTTCATTGTAACCTACATAAAAACAATTTTCCCAACTTATTAGTGGATAAAAATATCAATTGGTTGGCCGAAATTTAATTAATTTGACTTGCTAACTTACTTAACCATCACGTCGTTTCTCCGCAGGAGAACGCGCAGAGAATAGAATGTCACACACCTCAATCCTGGCAAACCAATTTTGCTTCAACCACATTCATGTATCTTCTCACGCACGCTCTTTGATTGTTAAAGCTTTTGGCCATTCTCATTCTCTTCATTATCAAATATTTGGTTTATCTGATCGTGCCAGGCCCATGTTCCTGCCGCCTTCAATATTCGCCTCATATATTTTCTATAGCATTCTCTCCTCGCTCAAGTATTCCTCACGAACAAACTATCCTTACTCCGCCTACCACATCTAGTCTTGCTTCCTTTGACAGATACCTATTGGCCGTAATGAAATTCAGAGCACCATTTACCTTGTTTCCTGCGGTCATCCTTCTCTCGATATCCTTCTTAGCTTTGCCGTCCCTAGTAAACATAAATACATAAACTCGTTCTAAGCATTCATTGTTTACCATTACGTCAATCTTTCGTCTCTCTCGAACACTATAACCTTCGACCTGCTAACATTTAGCAAAAATTCATTATCCATGCAAATATCTGAATTTATTTGGAAATTCATTTAAAAAGGTAACTTATATTAATGCCGTATTTTTTATTCCTAAGAAAAAATGTTTTGATAAAGATATTGCATATGGACATTGAAAAAAATCAATATGTAGGTATCAATGATACATATCATTATTGTTGCAATGGTTGATTCTTTTTTTAATATAACAATCGTGTTTTATTGACCAAATCAATCTCCTTATTTTAACGAATACTCGGCCGTGTTCTGAGGGAACCAATACTGCTATTTCTGTGTCTTGACAGTTACTTTTTTAAAAATTTAAAATACAATAGAAACCTGAAAAGGTTTATGGATCACATTTTTTACATGATTCAATACAGGAATATAATAATAATATAATTTAGATACAAAATAATTTTTTATAATTTTCCGAGTTTTAGAATTACAATGTTAAAGTTAATTAACGTTTATTTTAAGTTATAATGCCACCAATTATGAAGTTTTAAATTTGAAAGGTTCTAAATTAATGAATTTTATCAATCAGAGAGCTCTAAAATGCAAATAAACGTTAAATTATTTACAATTATGAATAATGAGTTTTCTGATTGATTGAATTCATTAACTTCAAACCTGTCAAATTTAAAACTTCAAAATTGGCGGCATTACAATGTTATACAATAACTGTCAAGATACAGAAAGAGAAATATGTATTGCTTAGTCCGTGATCCGGTGCGGAAAATCACATTATTAAGATGGTAGGTATTCATTTGTTTATATTCTATAATCGACACGCGAATATTAATAAAAAATATATTGAAACACTTTAAAAACGAAATGTCAAAAATGCACTTGTTCGGTTATCGGATCTTTTACTTCCATATCACTCCTTTCATTTGTACGTATATTTCGTACTTAGCATTTCGGCTACTCACCAGTGGAAAAATAATTTGAATGTTTAAGTAAGCAAATAATGTAGATTATTTGCTTACTAAAAATAAAAGAACGAAATGTTGCAATTTCCTGGTACATATATTTTTAAATATAAAAATTTTGAAGTGTACTAATATACTATTGGTGTGATATATAAATAAACGAATTTGCTCGTTTTTATCAAGATAAGAAAACGATTAACGTTAACCTATAAGGAAATACATGGTATCGACTTATCTACAATATTAAATGTCTGAGTCAACAAAAGTTTGCCGCAAATGTATTTGCCAAATGCTTGAGAAAATTTATTTTATTTAAATCAACACCTCGTATCATTGACAAAAAAATATTTTAGGTAATCCCATGAAATGTATAATAATTATGTAGGTACGATGCTTTTTCATATTTAAAGAGTCGGTTAACATTTTCCAGAACCATTCTGATAATCTATATATTTACGTTATCGTGTCGTATCGTTTGAGATTCATACGATAACTTTTCATAGTCAAGTGCTTTCCAGAAATTATTTTTACCGAAGATTGACCAAAGCCATTAAATTAATAAAATCAACCCCAGGACGGTGATCTGTGACTTCGTGTGTCATCCTAATGTGTCTCTCTGAATAATGTTATATCTCATAAATGGATGGTCAGACTCAAAAATATGTCTTTCTTCATTTAACTAAATATTTTTAGAAATTTAAATATTTTTCTTTAGTCCTCCATGATGATCGTGTAATTAATGACTAAGTGAGAGAGTTCGTAAAGTTTCGTGATTCGGGAAGAAGTATCTGTCCGATTGTTTCCGTCCAAATTTTTAAGAACGTAATTATTGGATTTCGTCCCCAAAGGGATCATCATTAACTAAGATACATTATAGATGTCTCACAGAGACAAAGCTAGTTACGTAGGAAAGTAGGTAGGGACAAATTTCAATATTAGATGACGATAGCGTAAGTAAGCAATAGTAAAGAAGGTACATAAATAGGTATGTAGTACTTTCCAAATTTTATAGATGTGTGGTCGATAATGGGTAGAATCGATGAATGTTACATTGCATAAACTTAAGTCAGCGTCAGGTCGAAAGCACCGTAAATGCCCAAAAAGACTTCCATACTCACATTTCCGTATAAATAGCTTCGTCTTTGTGAGACAACTATAATTTATCTTAAAATAAACGAGGCTACAATGAAAACAAAAAAGTTACACACTTTCCCGAATCTAGCAGGTTTCATAAATGAACGAATGGTACAAGTTGTGTCTCTTTAGATCAGGTCGTTTAAGAAATTTAGAGTTATACTTACAATAACAATTGACCTACAACGGCTGCATTTAATATTGGAACATCAATTTGGAAGATATTGGCAAATAATATTTATTACACTTAACCGTGTTGGCAATGATAAACAGAGCAACTCTTGAAAGCGACAGATTTAGAAAAGTTCGATAATTGTTTCATCGCGTCGAATGTGTTGATATACACATGGCATTAAAATTTTATAATGATGCCTAAAGGCTTACAATATCTTCACGGTAACCATGGACGTTATCTACACAACGTAATGTTTGTTTAAATGACACATACATATAAGCCTAAAGTAAAATGTAAATATTTATATAAGTTTGCTAAGACCGGAAAATGAATAACTTGGTAAAAGATAATCACTCATTTTTGTGGCAGTATTTATTCATTATGGCCTTTTCTAATAGCGGAACTATTTAAAAATGTTTATAAAGTGTTCCCATATTCTCAATAATAATAATTTTGAATGTTCATCAATATTCCATATTCATCCCGGAAGACAAATATAATCGAATTTATTAATTTTCGATCTAAGAAAAACACTTTTGCTTGTGTATAATAAATGTACATTGTGTAGTGTGCTTCGACAAATAATTCCATTCGATTAAAATTTTATTTTTATGAAGCTTATTTTTATTTTTTTTTAATTTAAAAAAAAATTCACAACACATGTTTTTTGTAATCAGCTTAATATATTTTTTGATAAAATGTATTTGGTTTAAGTCTTCATCTCGCAGCTACAATCAATTGAGGACCTTAGTCTTTTTAATAAAGAGTTTTTGTCACTTTTAGATGTTAAATATTATGTTTTTAAATATTTTGATTCAAGAAGTATTATTAATCATCATCGTTATTAAATTGCAAATAAATATTTTCAATAATCATATGTGATTAAATGTTCTCAGTTTATTTTAGTTGATTTAAAAGCATAATTTAATGTAGTCGTTTGTTTCCGAAATTAAATAAATATGGCGCGTTAGCAGCAGTTTTTAACTAAAACATCTAGATATTAAATTAGAGCAGAATAAAACAGATATCTCTCTAAGCTACTATGAATATGAGAAACTTTGCTAGTAAAAATGCATGAAATTAATAAAAATAAAATTTAATTATTATTAAATAACTTGTTGGTGTAGTGGTCAAGATGCTCGCCTAGTAATCTGGTGATCGGTCGTATGAGCCCCATTGCAGGACACCAGCAAGTTAGTCCTATTTTCATAGCACGAGCTTTTAGCTTAGTTTGAGATTACTAAGAATATTGATGTGACACTTATTCCGTGTTAGCATCTCTGTTTAAAAAAAAAGTTTTTATTAATTTTATTGAGTACAAAATACAAAAGACGAGCAAATAAAAGCAGAAAAGCATCAATAATTCATATTCTAGAAATAGAATTTATATATTTATTTTCTTTATAAATTTCTTTAATTATTTCTAAAAGATTGACCACTACCCCAGGCCTCCCTTAGTTATCAATTTAAGTATGTAAATGTTTTGATTTTTACGTAACAATAATTTATTTTTATTTTATGTAGCAAAATTTAAAAAATATTTGCAATGTAGTAGGAAGTCAACAACGCAATAGCATAACTATTTATTTTCTCTTTGTTTCTGAGTTATTTTTTCTTGAATATAAGTAATTTTTCGATAAAATATATTTTATTGAAACACTTTTTTACGAAATGAAAATACGTGGATGCGTTCTTTTTACGATATTTGTTTGTAGTAATTTCAAGTGATGTTAGTAGTAGTTGCAAGGTACATATATTAGCTATAACTTTTTAAAAATTGTTTATAATTATTCAAATTAATTTAATTAATCAATGTGAGATTTTTAATGTACAACTATTAAATTAAAAATATCTGCACTCCGCGAAAACACCTAATTCTTTCAAGCACTCACAAACTACTATAGTACTCAATTTTAATTCCACTTCTTGTATGCCACCTAGTGAATAAGTAATAGTAAATAAGTTTTTTCTTTTCTAGCAGTAAGTTGTCTTGTAAGATAATAATTTTTCTGTGTAAAGCGCCCTTGAGGTGAGTATTCGCGAAAACGGCGCTATACAAGTTATCCAATTATTATTATTATTATTATTATTATCTAGTTTATGTCTTTAAATGGATATGCACATTTTAATGCATTACCAGGAAGACATTGGTTTATTTTATTGTAGTCAATGAAAATTAAGGACGAAACCTAGTATAACCTATAAACTCAATGTCTGTCTGTCTGTCTGTCTGTCTATCTGTTCTCTATAGAAATCTACACCATTTATCCAATTCGATTAAAATTTTGTATACTTGTGCTTAAGGACCCGGCGGGTAACATGAGCGACATTTCCCCCGTATTCTTTTACCTTCGCTTCCCCCTGATATATTTTCGATGTAAATCTGTACCATTTGACCAATCGGACTCAAAATTTGAAAACTTATTTTTTAGGACTCGGCGGGTTTCATAGGCGACATATTCCCCCTCCTTTTTTACTCCTTCGCCTTCCCCTGATATATTTACGATGCAAATCTGTACCGTTCGACTGATCGGACTCAAAATTTGGAAACTTTTTCTTTAGGACCCGGCGGGTAATAAAGGTGACATTTCTCTTCTCCTCTTTTACCCCTTCCCCTCCCCCTGATATGTTTTCGATGCAAATCTGTACCGTTTGACCGATCGGACTTAAAATTTGGAAACTTATTCTTTAGGACCCGGCGAGTAACAAAGGTCACGTTTCCTCCCTCCCCTTTTACCCTTTTCCCACCCCCTAATATATTTTCGATGTTAATCTATACCATTTGAATCGAACCTTTGTTTCCCCCCACAAATTTATTTTCAACTTAATCCTTAACCCGTGCAACGCCGGGTACGAACAGCTAGTACCTATATATACATGGGAGACAAATTTATGAACATGGTCACACCTATATATATTTTTCATACGATCGACGTTGATTGTTTCCTTTTAATTTCACCTACATAGAATGTGTTCCTTCACATTTAGTTATAGAAAGTGTTCTTTCAAATTTCAAATCGTTGATAAACTCATTAGTGTAATTAATAAGAAATTATGATACTTTTTAACATATAACTGAGCGATTTGGGTCTTCTTTAACTTGAACTGGTAAAGTTATCTGTACGAGTCAACAGTCACCATGTCACACTGTGCGGGGGAAAAAGATAACAATTTAAGTAGGTTTACACTCTGTCACATCCGTTAGAGAGCAAGTTCATACATTCTTATTTCTTATCGATTCATATAGACCATTACCTTTGGAAAATTTTCCGAAAGTTTTCGTACTGAGATTTTTCTTGCAACAATGTCGGTTAGTTGATAAAGATACAGTGTGAAGTTGATTGCAAATATGCATTGCAAGATGATTATGATATTGACACAAAATATTTTTTGATGTTACGTCGATAACTTATCTGGGATAGCAGATAATAATAATGACAAGTACAGTGCAGTTAATTTGTAAACAAATCTAGTGGCAAGATTTAGTCGATTTTTTAAGCCAAAAATAACGGTCGTGAAAATTATATAAAAACGCCTTACGCGCTTGATACATTATCATACTAGTCCAATTGATAACACACAGTCCTCCATTACCTCCCTCCACTTCGTACGGATCATTATATTTTAAACACTATTTTATATTTTACTGTATTTTGCCTACAGGTGGATAATTATTAATTAAGATATAATATGATATAATGATAGAAATCTCACAGAGACGAAGCCATTTATATGGAAGCATATAAACGTATACGGAAGTCTTTAAAGGATGGCTATTTTATCTTTTCAAAAAAAAAGATAATGTGTGGATGTTCTTGTGGAGGAATTGGTGTATGTTACATTGTGTAAAATGATCACTTAAGCCAGCTCATACAGGTCATGAACCCTGGGCCGCCGTATAAAGACGAAAGTCTTTTCATAAAATGTGGGGTTATAAGGGATAGAAATGTTTTTTTTTATTCTGTTGAAATATTTCTATCTTGTCTATAAGGAAACTTTTGAAAATTTGTTTTTCAAATTCCTGCAAGGTTTTGATAATTTAATTTGACTTTGTATTACAACGACTGATTTTTCAATATTTTATAGAAGTTACTTTGATGATAGTTAAACGTTAAAATACTGAGAAAGAGGCCAACTTTGAAGTCACTTATCTCCGTAACTACTAATATTAGGACAAGTATTGTAGACTAGCTCTGTTACACGTAAGCAGTACCTATAAATAATATTTTTTGCATTGACCCATAATGCTGTTCTTGTTTAGGTCATGGGAATAACGGCTGAAGTAGGTCAGATACACATCTGACAGGATTATTGATCCGTACAGCCGACTGTTCCAAACCATTGGATACTATTTTTAATTTTAATTTCTTTATTACATCAATTATTTATTTGTATTTTGTGGGTTTTTAATTTAATCATTTAATCTAAAGATTCACTGAAAAATTCATCGATTACTGACGGTCACTCCACACCGATCTTAAAATACAATACACGATCGATCGTATTCTGAAAATAGCAATATTGGGATCTTAATATTGTTATCCTTAATACTTAACAGACGAGAATAAAAAAATTAACGATACATCGGCGTTTGTTTTTTTTTCAGTTTCTAATTGAGAGAGAGAGGGAGACGACGCGACAATGACAATTTTGACATAATTTTACATCAGGACGCTGTGGGCGAAAAAGTTAATGCGTATGAAATAATATTTTTTCTATATGCTTTAAATAGAGCATTTTCTTTCCATTTAAGAAAGACAATCAAATTAGTATGTGTAAACCGTACGTACGAGGCACATTGTTTCGTTGTGTTGGTGTTTTTTAACCGTAAACGAATTTCTTAAATGGAAATATGTACACTTATTTCATGTAATTTTAGTCGAAACTTCTGAATTGTGAGGTTACGTTTGCGATAGTTACTTCGGTAATCCGTTTGAAGCTCAGACCAGACCGCCTGGATAAGTATGCACCAGAAAAATCATTTTTTTAAAGGCATTGCAGATATCGGACACCGCAACTAAAGGTACCTATTTAATTTGAGAGATATCCATATGTGGAAACATACAAATCTCCTTACTTGAGTACGATGAACACCGAAAACCGACGATTCCTACATTTCGTTTACTTTTTATTTTTATTCTCTTATATTAAGTGTTGGGATAATAATGTTAAGATCCCGATATTGCTATTTTCGGAACACGGCCGATGAATGAATTTTTTTCCATGTGCCTACATGCACATTAATGCCTACGCGTATAATGTACATACATACATATTATGTACGCATATTAATATACAATTTTCAAGGAATAGCACAAATTGTTGATGCAAATCATATATTATCTCATCATGCAAATCATATATTTTATAATCTTGAACCATTTTTATTAAACTTTCAATATTTTGATCATAAAGCTCTTGGACTGCCATAATTATTTGAGGATTTCAATTAAATGAAATATACATACGGTTGGATAGTATATTTACAAAATTTATTAAATTATAGAAATTTATAGTCATACAGATAACATTAATTTATCCTCTTCGGACCCACGGTATCACATATGTTACTCGGATACATACCGCTCACTTAAAGTTAAACTTTTTTAATGATAAATCAATTTAAATTTGTTTGTCGAGGTTTAAATGTGCGCCGTCGGTAAAACAGTTTCTTATTTAACAAAATATTTGGAACTTGTGTTAGACAACATAACCAGTAAATATATTTTCGGTATAAACTCCTAGTATCATATATGACACCGTGGGTCCGAAGATGATATTGTTCTATATCAAAATTTTGGAATTAATTTTTATTCTTCGATTTTAGATTTTCACTATTATAATAGATTACTTAAAATACTGAAATTAAGTTGTGTTATTACTTTTGGAAAATTTATTAGAAACCTTAGTGTCGTTGAATGATTTGGCTGCCTCTTCGTGGAGTGAAAGTATTTATTTTATTTTTTACTTTTGTTTTATATTTTCATTTTTCTTTACATTTTGTAATATCTAGAGTCACAATACTACACCCAATATTTGAGTAATTAATCCTTGCTATAGTTTCCCACACTCCACAACCACAGCTTCCACAAATCCTGCATCATCTTCCAATCCGCTAGCGCATAAAATGACCAGTTTTCATTGCATGTTAAATAAACTAATTAAAATTCCCCTAAATAACACTGATTATGAAAAAGAATTTAAAAAAATCAAACACAGCGGATATAATTGGGCTTTAATAAATATAGTGTGATAATCCAATTGTTTTAGTTTATTAATAATAACCTTACGGAAACTTATCAGGTAAAAAGCATTGACACCACTGATAAAACATACAATGATGTGAAAACTATAAGACTTCGCGAAAACATATCCAAAAAATGGTCTGATTTCTACTTAAATTACTAGTTATTTACTCACATTTTACTATTTACACAAATAAATATAATACCCGCATTTTACACAAATAATATCAGTAAAATTATTCTGTATTTAAAAACATAAATAGGTATTTTAGAAAAAAAGCGGGATACATCAAATAACTTACATAGACTGATAAGAAATACACAGGCCTAAGTGCGTGAAACTTTAATACAAGAATAAAAGAACATCGCTGTGGCCTAAAAAAATAACTTCTCGGAATTCGCCAGCCACATAATTTATAGCAACTATTCCTTCATTGTGCACAAATTAAAACTACCAACCAACAAGTCGGTTCCTCATAAAGAAAATTTGGAATCAGTCGAAATCATAAGAAATTTAAATTCTAAGAAAACACTTATGAATAATATCTTATTCCAAAATACTTCACGGATCCTAGGTTTGTTTCCGTTAATGACCCAAAAAACCCTTTCCACTATCTAAAAAGATTGACAAAATTCTGTATTTTGGTTATTTATTAATTATGATGACAGAAACTCATCACAAAACTATGGTAATGATAAATAACTCATATTAGTGTGTAGTACAAAGAAAGTTTAAATAAAATAAAATAAATAAAATTATTAGACACATTTACATACAATATTCACAGAAGTTATTCCTCCAGATCCTTTTCAACGCTTACTTAAACCAGGACCGGATTATTCAGTATATCATTCAACCATTTAGACTGCTTAGAAATGTTTTCGATAATAATTATTTATTGATTATAAATAACACACCACTGTGCCGGAAAAATAATATTATTATATTAAATTATTTCGACACGACGCAGGCATCTTTTTTTCGAAATTTTTCCAATAAAATAATAATTTTATGTATAATTTATTAAGTTCCAAAAAAATAAACATCTCCTTGTAAAAATTTACTCAAACCAAATTAACTGTACCAAATTGATACTATTATAAATGTAATTTTATTCATTTTATAAATTTACTAGCTGTTCATACCCGGCGATGAACGGGTTAAGGCTTAAGTTGAAAATAAATTTGTTGGGGGCAACAAAGGTTCCATTGTTTTGCAAAGCCTCTAATTAAAACACTGCTTCCATTTAATAAAGGCTGGGATGGATAGAATGTCTAAGGAAGAAATATGGCCTATTTTTTCCGTCGGGAATGAGTATGCAAAATTTGAGTCCAATTAGTGAAGCGGTGTAGATTTGTATATAAAATATATCTGGGGGAGGAGGTTAAAGGAGGAAGGACAAATGTCGCCTATATTACTTGACTGGTCCAGATTTGCATTAAAAATATATCAGGGGACGGAAAGGGGTAAAAGGGGAGGGGAAATGTCGCTTATATTACCCGCCGGGTCTTAAAGCATAAGTATGCAAAATTTGAGTCGAATCGGATAAACGGTGAAGATTTGTATAGAGAACAGACAGACATTGAGTTTTATGGGTATAGATTTTGACGGTATAAATTTATTCTGAGCGATCGATTTCTAAGAAAATAATTTGAGTGGTTCTAAATACAAGTTAAAAAAATTTTTTATTCAACTTAATAATGATCCAATTTTCATACTCATGAAAAAATGGGGATACCATTTTTAAAAGTGTTTTGTTAAATATGTAGTTTACTACATAACCAGGCTTTAATATTAAAAATACACAAATTACTTAGTTTATAAATTGGAATTTGTAAATTAGTTTGATGCACGGATCTAAAAATAAATCATTCAAAATGATATAGTACTTATGTAAATCCTCTATAAATTCGCCGTTGGCCACCTAAGACGATTTCCTCGAATACGTCCCTGATCGAATATAAGATGGCAGCTCTAGTTAATCTCCTAAGTCTATAGTTTATGAATGGTCGCTACCAATATTTACTGCTACCGGATAATCCTATTATGGTCCCTGGATACACATCTCATACCCGAGATAGCAGCAGGATGGATGGCATTCTGGCCTGAGAATGAGTCGTCAAATATTGTGACATTAATATAGCCCCGTGAATGAAATTTCATTTTAGGATTGTTTATTTGACTGTCTCGGTTATTGCCAACAAAAGATGTCAATGTATTATTTGTTAATAAATTTTTGAAAATATCTCCGTTCACTTCAGCTTTAAATATTGCCCCTACAATTAATCACCCCATCTGGCTCACCAATTCACCGAGACGGAGGACGTGTGGCGGATGTTGACCGCATAATAGGTGTGGGATGGATGATGAATTTGGATCCGTAACAGGAATTTTGTGTGATTCAAAAATGCCCATGAAAGTTAAAGGAAATAATGTGAGGCTTCGAATGCTGGACTATGTACAACTCCTACTTTAGACAACTCGAAACAACAGAAATGCGAATGCTTAGATAGTCGGCAGAAGTAACACTAAAGTATATGTTTAAAAGTTCGCGCATTCGTTGCACATAAACAGTAGGAACAACAACTGAGATGGTGTGGGCACATAAGACGAGGACCACCAGACCACACGGTGAACCAGGCAATGTTTACGGAGCTTCATCGACAGTAATCCAGAGAAAGACCAAGGAAATCGTGGATGGCTCAATGCTCCAAAATACTACAGAGAAACGGCCTGGATCAAAGCGATGCTCAGAACCGAAGAAGATAAAGCCTGAGCCCGACCCCAACAACCTACCTAGGCAATGGTTGGGACAGTACAAGGAAGAAAAAAGCAAATGAAGAATTCATCACCCCAGAGAATCTCTGTTATATGACTGATGTTGAGAAGCATGTTTTGCATATTAGGTGTCGGGAAAAATTCCTTGAGTTTTATGCTGGTTCGGGTTCTCTACAGGGACTTGAACTCGAATTCTCTAGATAGGACTGGCTACCACTTACCAAATCCTACCGGTGACCAGCTGTTGTTGATCTCCATTCCAATATTCTGCTCCCACTATACTTCCTGTTGACCGCGACACTTCAAAACCGACCGCTCGTTTGAGTGCCCAACAAAAATCTTTTACTTGCGGCAACTGTCATACACAGAGAACTCCGCGTTCGTAGAAAATAATTAATAATTATAAAGCGCCTGACCAGAGACTTTTAAGGATTTTTGCCGGAACATTGGGTTTATGAAACATGTAACTAGAATAAAAGATTCATCAGCAGTCTGACTGCCCGTCGTATGATCTATCTCACGAAAAGATTTTAATTAAATTTATACGTACATCTCCAAAATGCGATCAGTCCTTTTTGAACAATCGGAACTGGTGAGAAAACACAGTGTTTCTCGCTCTTCTGGTACCGACGGAAGCTCGCATCAACTTATAAGTGTCTGCATAATTTCCACATTAGGTCCAGCAATGAGCGAGCCTCGGGAGGTAAGCGGTTCGGTTATCAGATGAGTTCTCCTCGTCACCTGTGCCGGGCGAGTCTGGCCCAACAATCGGCCCCCCACTGGTGCCATCAATGTGGCTGGCTTTGGTTTATTCTTTCATTCTCATTCTCGCACAATGATGCATCAAATTGTATACAAGACTCGTGTCACGGATAATTGTAGCAGTGTGCGTGCTTTTTTGTGGCGCGTTTAAGGGTAACACCACATTGACGTTTTTAAAAAATCACTAATTTTTTTACTAAAGCTTGAAGCTTTAACAAAAATTTGAGCCATCACTCATTCAAAAATTCAAAAAATTGGCAGAGTTACAGCAATTGGTAGACAATTTTTTAAACGAATTACATTATTCTTTGTGTTTTTCTCGAAACTCCCTCTTTCAGAATTTTGGAAATGACATCCCAAAAACTATTAGACTGATTGTGTTCAATTTACGCACATATACAGCATACGGTTTTATGAAATGTACCGTTGGCTTATTATGATTTTCTTAAATAATAAAAAAATAACTTCTTCAAAACAGGTAAATATCCAAGTCCTTTTTACAAATAGTTATTTTTTAAATTTATTATCATGTTATGTAGGTACTTTATTATTATTCATTTTCCATATAGTAACATTTTAATATTTTGATTATCTGTACTTCGATTTTTAAATTTAATTTTGTTAGTATACATTTGTTATCCTGACGAAGGGGCTATGGGCTCTGAAACATGTTGATTTTTTTCAATAATAAAGTGGTGTAAACAAAGTTTATTTCTATAAATTATAATAAAAAATATTTTTAGACTGAAGTATTAAAGAAAAAAATTAAAAATAAAGAAGTGAACCGTCGAGACAATGGGTGCATATTTTGGATGTCAGCTGTTCGGACCGTATTTTTTCTACAACACTGGATCGCACGGTTGCTTTTAGCATTAAAAAAGGCTAACCAGGCAGCAAATGAGTAGAACCGATATAGGAGTTTTTGCTTATATCACGGTCATGGGTTGGATCTGCCGTCATTACATTTTTTGATAAGAAAATGATTAATTTTTTAATTTCACTCAAGCCCTGGTGACATGAATATCTCCGCCAGCTGCGCGCGTCACGGATAAGCGTCACGGATAAGACAATATTTTTAGCCTAAGGATGTTTAGGATAATTAGGATAAGCCTATTTAGGATAAGCCTTTGCGGGACAGCACATTGAAATTTTATAAATAATTTATTTATGTATAGTATTTAAAAAAAATAATTATAATATAGTTTATGTATATATTATCTTTTCAGTATGTCATGTATAAACTAAATTGAATGTAATATGTACAATAGTTACGTCAAAAAATATTTGATTTTTAATGTATTAGATATTGATGCCTCAAGGTGGGCGTAACCCCTTAAATAATAACTTGACTCGTTTAACAATTACAATAACAATACACTAAAATGGATAACAAGATGAATATATTAATCATAATAACGAATCCTTGAAATTTTAAAAATAATTTGTTCATGTATAGTATTTTTTAAAAAAATATTTTTATAATACAGTTTAGGTATATATCTTTTTAGTATGTCGTGTATAAACTAAATTGAATGTAATATTTGATTTTGAATGTTTTATTGATGCCTCAAGGTGGCATAACCCCTTAAAGGATAACTTGACTCGTTTAACAATTACAATAACAGTAAAAGAAAATGGATAACAAGATGAATATATTTAAAATAATATTTTCAACTGAATTGCGCAGATGTAAACATTGCAGGTAATCAAAAATATTGATTAAAATTTTCAATACGAGTATTTTTGTTAAAGATGAAGGTTTTCAGTCGCCAACGCAAAAATAATGTAAATCGCGACTTTTTTAATGAATCAAGTTATACTATAGGGATGAAACTATTTATACAGGAAAATAGCTATGGAAGTGTATTGGGTATTATTGGGCTTACGACCTATCGTATGTCTGGCTAAAGTGATAACTTTACACAATGTTACGTTCACCAATTCCACCCTTGATAGACTACCACACCTATCAAATTTTTGGAAGTTATATACGTGTCACAGTATAATTATCTAAAGTCTTAATTCACGAATTTCGGACCGACCGACAGACAGACAGACAGACATAAAATGAAATCGTTATATTTATTAGATGACATTCTTCCGAATTACTAACATTTACACTAGAATACGCCTGAAAATTATTCTAGTTTTTAACTTTTAAAATTGTTCAGTGTCTCAGATTGCTTATAATTTAATGTTAAGGCGTCAGGTGGAAGAAAGACTTTCGCAAATGTTAAAGTAAACAAAGTGTCGAGCGCACGAACTTCGTTAGTAAATGTTAGATCGTTCCCTTTATTGACATTTATGAAATACCGAAGGAACAGCATTGCCCAACATTTCTTTAGCGGTAAATACAGATTACGCCGCAACATTCTCCGACTGGATTAGTCAAATTGTTACGAAACCTACAACCTGCTACGCGTCACTTTGCGCATTCTGATTTCACGATTCCTTGTTGTTGTTCGGCGAATATGTGCCATTACTGGAAAACGCCCTTTGGGAACAAGTATTTGTTGTTTTAATTCGTATTTATTAAAATCAATCAACTCATCAAAAATACTGGGATATAATTATAAATGTTTTTCGTGATATCTTTAAATAATAATCATTTCAAATATCCGTCCGTAACTTCCATTTTCAAAATTAGTATGATTTAAAAATTGTTAAAAAATGCATAAAATACTCTGAATTACGTTTTTACACATTAACCTATAATTTTTTAAATATTTCAGTTTAATGACAATTAAACCGAACTAACTTATCCGACTGTAATCATGTATAATTTGTATGTAAAATTTGTTAACCTTTATTTATATAATACCCTGGACCCAGAAACATGTTGGGATTGACATCAACAAATTAGTTGTGGAAACAAAGTATATTCGTATTAATTATGTATATTAATAATGCAACCTCAAAATCTTTTTGCTATTATTGAAGAAGAGCGTAGAATAATTGATATTGTTAAACTGTATTATTAACCGTGTTCTTGATATTAATGATACGGCCTTTGCAGATATTGATTTTTTACATTTAAGGTTTGAGCAGCTTACAAAATCCGTTACAAATAAACTCGCAAGATGACGTATTTCCTCGCACACATGTGAACATACACATACACACACAAACAAATAAAAACGCGTACACACACGGACACATAAAAACATACAAATACACACTGAGAAGAGGGACCCACCACTCACCCAGGGTCGTTCTATGACCAATAACTCCCATATCGGCCCTACACTTTCGCCACGAGTTCTCGGTATTTTATTAATGCTTACGTGGCCGTACTTACCGACCCGCCGACACTCACGGTAATGCGAGCGGGACGGGGAGGCGTTCACACAAAACCTCTTCTCTGCCTCCAAGGCACGGGAACAAATGACAATGGGACTATACTTATCATCCATTAAGTGGGAATTGCAAGTTACATATGTACAGTACAAAATATGAATGCACAAAGTCCGTAGTGTCCATAGTAATGTGCATAAAGATAAAAACACAACATGTAGAAATACAACTTGGGAGCCAGATTAATTAAAATGAATACAGAATTGCACCTTAGAAACAGTTATTAGAGTAATTCACTCCCTTCAGGGAAAAATTGAAACGAATACGAAAATACACACACTCACATAATAAACTTACTATTAGACACTTTATTTTTTATAGACCCTTGTTCATCACTTTTACAAATATGTGTTTTTTTTATTTGGCCCAAGACTCCGCACATCAACAACTGTTCTTTTTTTCTATGTATATAAATGAAAAAAATCTATAAATGAAAAAATAAAAATATAACGGTTCTGCGACACAAGGTTCACGAACATTTGGTATTTGGCAGAATTATTTTTATGTTTCTGGTACCTACCTCTTATATTATTCTATTCATTCTCTTATATCATTAATATCATATATAAATAACTGTGTTAAAAATAATAGCATTGCTAGTTTCAAAAAATAACGAAATAGTATGAAAAAATGTTAATTTAGAAAAAAAAATATAGATATATAAATTACTAGCTGTCCGTACCCGGCGTTGCACGGGTTAAGGATTAAATTGAAAATAAATTTGTGGGAGAAAACAAAGGTTCCATTGTTTTGCAAAGCGTTTAATTAAAATAATGTTTCCATTTAATCAAGGCTGGGATGGATAGGATGTCTGGGGTAGAAATATAGCATATTTTTTTCCGTCGGGAATATGTATGCAAAATTTAGGTCCAATGGGAAGGGGGTGGGTTAGGGGGAAGGGGAAACGCCTATGTACCCGACTGGTCCTAAAGAATAAGTATACAAAATTTGGGTCAAATCAGTCAAACGATACAGGTTTGCTTGGAAAATATATCAAAAAAGGATGTAGGGTAAACGGTGAGGGGGGAAATGTCACTTATGTTACCCACCGGGTCCCTAAGTCTACATGTCAAAATTTGAGTCAGGTCGGTCATACGGTGTAGATTTGAACAGAAAATATATCGGGGTGGTAGAGGGGATGGGAAAATATCACCTTTATTACCCGCCTTGTCCGAAAGAATAAGTATGCAAAATTCGGACCAGATCAGTCGAACGGTACAGATTTTCATTGAAAATATAGCAGGGGGCGGGGAAGGGGCAGGAGGAGAGGGGAAAATGTCGCTAATGTTACCCGACGGATTCTAAAGAATAAGTTTCCCAATTTTGAGTCCGATCGGTCGAACGGTGCAGATTTGCATAGAAAATATATCAGGGGATGGGGAAGGGGTAAAAAATGAGGTAGGAAATGATGCCTATGTTACCCGCCGGGTCTTAAAGAATAAGTATGCAAAATTTGAGTCGAATCGGAGAAACGGTGTAGATTTGTATAGAGAACAGACTGACAGACAGAAAGAACAGACTGACAGACATTATTTTCTTGAAGTGACACAAATGATTTAAAAATAATGATTACATCTCGACAACGCTATTTTTTCATACTTGCAATGTGTCAAACTTTGTAAAGAATAATTTGGTTTTTAATGTACAAAACTCATCAGGTTATCCTAATATGAATTGTTAATTATTATATTACTAGCAGCAAGCGACTATCTATTCTTTCTAATATCTTTTATATAATATAAATTATATTTAGTATATTGGACAAATTTATCGACTGTAAAACTTCTAAAATACTTCAATCATTGAATATCTATTAAGAATGGAGAATTTTATTTTAAATATTTATACTCAATTAAAATAAGAAATATGCGGCATGTACGTGTGTATGTAGGTACAAATAAAAATACTCGTTCTATAAAAAGTTAAATCAATAAGATTGGAGCTAATAAGCGCCGATTTTCATTGCCCCGTTGCCCCGAAAAATTGCAATGTTTTAAATTGACGTAATTTATGGTTTCTTTTTAAAAAATGGTGCGATTTTAATAAAACTGCCCGGAGATAGAATACGTAAGAGGACAGCTCGAGCTCCTCACTCGCACTGGAATGTCACAGCCGCAGAAATACCTACTTACACAGTCAATACTTTTGTCGGCAAACGTGCAATCAACTATTTCTCATAATTTTTATTAAATAAAGCGCAGCGTAAAAATTCCCGCAGTCGCGCAGTAAAAAGAATCGGAAGATAACCTCTCGCTGTTTGGAGCGCAGTCGAGAGCGCGCGCGGCTTCTTACTTCGTGCCGTGCTCCGCGGTGTCCCGAAGTGCCCAAGGTGATCGGTCCAGCGCATAAATGCCACAGAAACTATTCAGTTGCGAACTCGCGTTGGTATTTCGTCAGCATTGAGAAACTAGATCGCCCGGTAACTTTCAGTATCGCTCGCGTTGAGCGGTGCTCTGTTTACCACATGCCTTGAATTCAATGTTTTTTATCGGATTACGAAGTGTTAAATTGGTTTAATTTATGAACTGTCGCGGCATCCGAATATTACAGAACGAAGTTAATAAAAAAGCCCATAGGCGTCGGTTTATTTTAAAAGCTACCAAAGGAAATACGCGAAATACTGATGCGCAAAAGCACCGATACTGAATGTATCATAATTAAATTATAACTTCTTCTCAAAAACAGCAAAATAATTTTGTGGTGACATTATTAATATAATTTTAAAAAATAAACTTAGTTTTCACCACTTTTGTAAAAGTTTTTGACAAAAGTGGTGAAAGTTTATTTTTATTAATTGTATTAATTAAATTATAATGTAAGACAGACAGTTAATACAAAAAAAAATCTGCCTGTACCTACTTGTGTAAGCGCGGTAGAAGATATCCTTAAAAACTAAAATGCTCAAAGTATTGCGTTCTAAAAATCTACTGATCATTGTATCGAGTTATTTTATCGAGTTTCATAAAAAGAATTAAAACTCTTTTTAACTCGAAAAAAAAAATACTCACAGAAATGGTGTTGGCTTCGAATATCAGGAAAAACTTTCTTAAATTAATGGCTCGCGTTTTAGATGCTCTTATAATGTGTAATACAGAATACTTTTGACAGGCTAGGGAGAATTGGTGGTGGCTATGTCATGTAATTGCCGCGTTGCCGTCCGCGCGTCCGAGGTTCGGGTCCTGTGCCAGCCATGTAATTTTGTGTTTTTAGCCGTAAATTCGATCAAATTTATTATATTTAAATATTACTGAACACTAATTTCAAGAGCATTTTGTGGTCTTTTATTTTCGCTACATGCTGTTTCCCGCTACATGTATTCCCGTTACAATGCGCACGCTGCGCGTAGTGCGCGTATGCAATTTCCATTACAATATTTTTTTCCCTAAATGCGCCAAAAGAAGACAACTTCAAAAACTCGTTATCACTATTTTACAAAATTGTCCGAAAATCGATTAAAACTTTACGCATTAAAAATCGTATTTTTTTAATACCTACATAAAATTTATTTCTATTTCGTTTGGAATCATATGACTGCTTATTTTTTTAGGGTTTTTTTTGGTAAAATAGATTAAATGAAAGTTTTGGTATTATTTTAATAAGTTTACGGAGTGAGTGAGTTAACTGATCAAATTTTGAGCTAAAAATGTCCATGCAAAAATGTCCTAATATCAATAGTTATGGAAATAAGCTATTTCAAATTTGTATTCTTTTTTCACTACAACTGTAACTTATATTGAATATAATTTATTCTCTTCATTCAAAATTCAGAGTATAAAATTGTACATAGA
This sequence comes from Agrypnia vestita, assembly GCA_016648135.1. Lineage (NCBI taxonomy): Eukaryota > Metazoa > Arthropoda > Insecta > Trichoptera > Phryganeidae > Agrypnia > Agrypnia vestita. The sequence continues at coordinate 54,243 of JADDOH010008970.1, read as the reverse complement.
TAAACTATACCCCTTACTTAGTTGAGAGGATTGGGTAACAATGGAAGCATGTCCCCCCTTGCTTTAACACACATTTATAATAAAAATAAAGTATTTATTCTTGGGTAATTGAATCCCCATGTAAGCAAAACGTATTTTTTATAATAAACGTTGTTTTCATATATATTTGTATCAAAGAAAGAATGGCCATCACTCACAACGCACACATATATTTAGAATATTTTGAAGTGATCAGGAAAGAAAAAAACGAAATGATATAAGCTGTATCTAAGAAGTGCAAAATGAAAGACAATTTATTATGTAGCATTTTAGCGATGGTAAATTAGTATCCCACGAAAAAGAGAAAATGACTGATAAAAATGAGAAGGTCGTGTAAAACATGGGAAGCAATAAATACAAATTTCTCTGTCCGGAATGGTTGGTTTTACAACATTGTTCATGTACAATCGTTTAGCAGGTGTAAGAAATAATTTCCGAATGTGATCGAATCGGAAATACCGGATATTTTAGTTCTAAGATACCTGCCTAGACAGCACACGCAAGCGCCGAGTGTTGCCACCCAGCATAGAAAATGCACAAACACTCACAAATGTTTTGAAGCGAGTTTTGCTACCTGATGACTGTTTATTTTTACACTTTCAAAAAATATTTATTAATCGCATTTCTTGGAAATTTCTTTAATGCATATGTCGGGTGAAAGGTCTTCTGTGAAGATTATTCGGGAATATTCACAGCTACCCTGATGATGGACCCTGTAATAAATACCCGAAACATCAGCCAGAGAGGTCAACAGATTCGTAGTATCGGCCAGACAGGTCAGCCGACCCGAAACAGTATCTTGTTGGTCTAGTGTTATTGGTTAGGACTCTCGCCCCGTGATCCAAAGACCGCGGGTGGTCAGCAAGTTAGTCCTATTTTCATAGCACAAGCGTTTAGCTTAGTTTGTAAATAGTAAGAATATTGATGTGACACGTATTCCATCTCTCCGTGTTCGCATCTCTATTTAAAAAAAAAAACTTCAGCCAGAGAGGTCAGAGAGAAGAGACACATGACAAAAAGTTCTAAAACATTGAAAACCTGAAAATATTTTCAATGAATATATCTAAAATATTATACTATATTATATAAAATAGGAATGCATTGTACAATGCAATGGACGAGTTTGGAATACCACGTAAGCTGATCAATCCGGTGAAACTAACAATGTCCCCAGTAACGTGTAGAGTCAGGGTTGGCAGTGATCTGTCCGAGCCCTTTGAAGCGCTCCACGGGTGAGACAAGGAGATGGATTGGCCTGACTCTTATTCAACAGCCCTAGAAAAATTTGAATTTTTCTAAAGCTGTTGAATAAGATAAGAGCAACGATATTTGACAACTCTGTGCAAATATAGCTTACGCTGATGATATCGACATAATTGCGAAAACTCCCGATGCTTTATGTTATGCCTTCATAAATCTTGAAAGTTCTGCCAAAAACATGGGTCTCATAGTAAACCAGCAGAAGACCAAATACATGGCCGTAGGATGCACCCAACAAACCCCAACTCTCTCGTGTGGAAGTCAAAAATTTGAAACGGTACCAAGATTTACATACCTAGGATCCCTGATAACAAGCAACAATAATACTACAGGGGAGATCCAGAAGGGCATAGTGAGCGCAAATCGCTGTTTTTTCCGCCTACAAAAGCAGATAAAATCCAGTTTGCTGTCCAGAAACACCAAGATATTAGTGTACAAAACGCTTATTAGGCCAGTGCTTACGTACGCAGCTGAGACGTGTGTACTAAATAAGAGGAATGAGCGAGCGCTGGACTTTTTTGAAAGGAAAATTTTGAGGCGTATCTTCGGACCGGTTCTAGAAAATGGTTGGCGCAGACGTTACAACAATGAGCTCTATACTCTATTTAAGGAGCCAAACGTCACAAAATTTATAAAACTAGGAAGACTTCGGTGGCTGGGTCATGTGGAGAGAATGTCCGAGCATCAAGCACCAAAGTCCCTGCTTAACTCAAGGCCAATAGGGCGAAGGAGCTTAGGTAAGGCCAAAATTAAGATGGAGTGACAACGTCCTCAAAGACATCTCTGCCTTAGAGCTGGCATTCGGAACTGGAGAGAGCTGGCACTAGACCGATATGAGTGGAGGAAAATTATTGAGGAGGCCAAGACCCACCAAGGGTTGTGGTGCCAAGAGTGATGATGATGATCTAAAATTTTAATGAATTTGAATGAAAGAGAAATACGAGTATATTTTCAGGAGAATATATTTCAGGGGAATAAAATTTTAATGAATTTCAATGAAATGAGTATATTTTCAGGGGAATATACATAACTGCAAATAGATTAATTTTTTTTGTTATAGTCATCTTGATTTTTTCTGCCCATTTAAATTCGTGGTATTTATTCTTCACCTTCTTCTCGATGTTTGACAAATTGCGGGTTGTTTGAAGTATTCTTCTGTCTTCTGTTGGTAGCAACAGTCAAATGCATTTTTGTATCAGAATATCAGATCCGGTCTCCTCAATACATTATATGTCTCACCATCTGAACCTAGCTTGAACTCGAGATCTAGATGATCTAAATATCTTGTGGATGCTAGGCTTCATTAAAGGAAAAATTTCTTCACTAGTGTTATACTCTAGCAACTAGGTCCTATTATAATTTATTTTAAATACCGAATATTGATAAACAAATCATATTATTATGTGTATTATGTATACGAATTGTTGAGACAGTTTTAATTATGTGTTTCAATATTTAGTTAAATTGTCATGGTAAATAAAAAACCGCAGCCCATTATCAACGAAAAGTTATATTATTTTCAAAGATCTCAAGATGTAACAATGCAATGAGGTAGGAGCCTAGTAGTCACTACATATATTATAAAGCTGTATGTACCAGGCGAAAATCGTACGCATTTTCGCAGCTGACTTGATGGTAAAAATATATATATCCCGATAGTTTACCGTTTAAAGATAGTACACATTAAGATATTACACAGTAAAAACAGTTATTTAAACAATGCCTATTATTTACGTTGTTATGACATTCAGTTGTCTGAAAATATATTTAAAAAAATATTTTTCAAGATAAATTATAGAAGTCTCACAGAGACGAAGCTATTTATGTGAAAAAATATGTATGGAAGTTTTTCATAAGATGGCCTAGGGCTTACGACTTGTATGAGCAGGTTTAAGTGATCACTCTACCTACATAGTGCAATGTTGACCAATTCAATCTTAAGATCATCCACACACAAACAAATTTTTGAAAGTTGTATATATGATCCAAATCTGAAAAAAATTCGTTTGGGACTATGCTAGAGATATCTGTAGCCCTTCTCGTGAAATAGTATACATACATAGATATCGCAGCTGGTAGTGATACCTCTATTTTTTTAAAGTGGAATATTAAGCATTATTCTTTTTAATGTATATGACATTCTTCCGAATTATTTAACATATACACTAGAATACGCCTGAAAATCAATATTTTCAATTTTTTAACTCCTTTTATAGACAAGTATATATTTTAACTATATCTTTATACGTATGCTCTGATACACATATAGAATTCTGTAATTTATCTAAAATAATAATTATCCCTCTGTGGACAAATCCAGTAATTGTGTTCTCATAACATACATATAAAAATAATGTTTTCTGTTTTTTTTATTTAAATTTAAAAAAACAATTCAAATCTTTTGAATTGATTGATTAAGCACTCATTAACGGTTGGGATCCCGTAAATCGTTAGAAGAGAGAATACAAATTGATTAAACAAAATAAATTATTTATCTTTTTTATTGCATATGAAATTTGATATTTCCGACACCATTCTCGAGAAAAGCTTGCGCCTCAGCTCAGGCCAGTAATAAATAAAATATGACTGCAAGACCTACTCTGAAGGGGACTTGCGTGAGATCTGTGATGTGATAAATATGTCAAATATTAACATTTTCATGGAATGTGTTCGTGAGTTATCTCATTTACCTGCACGCGCTTGTATGAGTTCTGTCAATTATATTTGTGAGAAGTCACATATTATGTACACACACAATATAAAAATAGGTTCAAGGTATCAGTGCTTATTTACATGTTTTATTTATTTATAATTTATAGAAATAAACTTTGTTTACACTACTTTTTTATTGAAAAAATCAACATGTTTCAGAGCCCCTTCGTCAGGATAACAAATGTATACTAACAAAATTAAATTCAAAAATCGAAGTATAGATAATCAAAATATTAAAAAGTTATGTACGGAAAATGAATAATAATAAAGTACCTATTTAACATGAAAATAAATTTAAAAGATAGCTATTTGTAAAAGGACGTCGTTATTTAAAATATTCAATTTACTATTAACACTTTTTCTTATTTCCAAAATTTCGAATTTATCAAACTGCGATTCTGTATAATTTGTATGTAAAATTTGTAAACCCTTATATCAAAAGAATGGTCCATAGCCAAAAGATTATTCATTACGAATCAATTTATAAACACACGATATTTTAAAAAATATATCCTTATCCTTATTATTTAATATGTATTTTTTAAAGTTATTATTAGTTTAAAAAGCTGGTTGGTGTTGTGGTGTAAACAAAGTTTATTTCTATAAATTATAATTATAATGTCACCACAAAATAATTTTTATGTGTTTGAAGAAGAAGCTTTTATTTATTTATTTATTAAAACAGTTTCAATCATTAAAATGTAAGAGCACAGTGTACATTGCATAAACCAATTACAAATATTCACAAATGTTTAAGGCGTAGTAAATTAAGTACTATGTTGGATAAGATAATTTTTGAAAGCTAAGAGAATATAATGTAGTATCATCACATAATATTAAAGTAAAATAATGACAATAAATGAAGAAATTAGAAATAAACAATGTTAAAGTTATTAATTTTAATTAAACAACTTTGTATTAACCACTTAACTAGAAATTCTATGTATATCGGTTTCGATAACATTGTATCTTCATCAGGACTGACGCAAACTAACTATTCATCATCTATTCTAGCAAAAAAATAAATTTTTGAACGGGAACGTGGCTACAGCTATAGTGGGGGTAGTTGAGAAGCGGACGCTGAAATGGGGAATATATCAAGTAACGGGCTATTCACAAAATTTATTGTTGGTTGTTAATTATATCAGTGTCCAGAAATTTTTTATTTCTAGTATTTCTTTTCTTGTAATCTAATCTAAGCCCCTATTACGTGTAGAATCTCGATTTTCTTTTTAAACGTGTGGAAAATAAAATGTTCAAGTTTTATGTTTTGACAGTAACACGGGTAAAGAAAGTGTGAGGAGATAAGAGCCAGAGTAGAGATGGAGGAAGAGAAGATTAGATGTATTGTATGTATGTCGTGATTGCTCAAAGTCGATTAAGTACAAATAATCTTAAGTATTCTTTTAAATGCGCTAACACCAATATTAAGATGTCAATATCGATGCAATCATTATTGAAAGCCGCGCATGAGCGAAATAAAAATGTATTTTGGGTATGACAGTCGAAATATCCTCTTAGTAGTTTGAATAATAGTATTAATTCAGCACGTTCCCTTCGATGATCCAGAGTTTTTATATTGTGTATAAGTCTCGCAACGTATGTAATTTTCTGCGGGTGAGATGCGGACTCTTTATTGGATACTCGTGGTTCAGGTACGGAGTTGAACGTCATACTCTCAAACAGGTAGCGTATCATGACGGACGATTAGTCAGACCGATACATTCCAGTCTTCAACTTTCATTTGACTTCAACCTCCGATCACACAACTAATTGGTTGATCTTGATGCTTGACGAGGCTAGATGCAAGTGATACGTACCTATGTTTCTAACTATGTCATATTAAGATCACGTAGTTATTCCTTGAACGGGTGAACCTTCAGATAAAGGAATTCAAAGCATTTTACCAATTAACTCACTGCGTGAAAAAGGCATATTTTTTTTTTTTAAATTTATTTATTAGAAACACTAACAGGATAATAGGAACATGATACTCTGATAACAAACATTATGGTGAAGACTATGCCCATTATCCCAATTACAAGTGTCTTCGGCACGCTCTAGTGACATGTATTTTTGCAATTAATTATATTTTACATGTACATTTATGTATATTATATATTTTGTGTTTGAGTGTAGTGCGATTAGTATTTAATGAATGATTGATTTAATGGATCTATAGGTTCATGTCATCGTTTAGAAAATGGATGTTGTGTATGAGTGAGTTTTTGAACGAAGATAAGGTGTCTGCAAGAATATCAGCATCAATGTTAGGGTCAGCACAATACAAATTATATGTGCGACACAACCTTGTGATGGGAGAAAACTAACCGACATTATTAGTGTGCTGACTTATTCTGAAGAACTCCGGGTTTCTTATAAGGAAATATCGACAAGTTCCAGGGTCAATGGTCCCTTCGTCAGGATGCGTAATCAATATTTTAACATCACCCGTGCAGGGTCCAATTATGAAACATGTTATTTTACAGTTTCTTTTTAAATAGAGATGCGAACACGGAATGCGTGCCACATCAATATTCTTACTATTTTCAAAATAAGGTAAGCGCTTGTCCTATGAAAATAGGACTTACTTGCTAGTCTGGAGTGAGGTTCCAACCCGCGATCTTTAGATCACGAGGCGAGAATCCTAACCACAAGACCAACTAACTAATCAAAAGAAATCCAACGATAGAAAGTGTTTCATTAAAATATTAGCATACTGAGAATAAAAAATATATACGAAAATATGCTTCTTAGTATGAAGTATTACATATTGTATTAATTGAAAACTTTGCATTTATGGTTTTTAAAAACCTTGCATATATAATTTATAGAAGCAGTATTTACTTAAAATCTTATTTTTATGAAATTTTTTAATGTCTTTTTTGGATATTTTTAATGCAATTAAAAATAACTTTATTTGAAATGGTATGCCAATTAACTAATAGAAAGAAAAACAATTATATTTTATTTTTTTATTTAAAATAACTTTTTTCTATTCAAACACATTTTTTTAAACCAATTTTGGAACGGCATGTTCTCCAGTTGTTTCTTCGGCTCTTGCTTGTGAGATACGGGATTATTAATTTAACGCGAGTGCCGCCATTACTAATTTTAACCGAATAACGACAAAATTTCATGTCAAAAATGATTTAATAATGTATAGTCATCCACTTTACGAAATGTTGAAAGTTTCAGAGCTCTAGCTAGTCGGGAAGTTGATGATTTAAAAAAAAAATTAAGATGCGAACACGGAATGCGTGTCACATCATTTGCAAATTCAAACTAAGCTAAACGCTTATGTTATGAAAATAGGACTAACTTGCTGGTCTGGAGTGAGATTCGAACCCGCGACCTTTGGATCTTGAGGCAAGAGTCTTAACCAGAAGATCAACAAGCTACTCATTAAAATAAATTACAAGATTCCACCATAACAAACTTCAAAGAGAGTTAAGTAAAGCTAAATTAAAGCATGTAAAAAAATAACTTATGTACACGCATTAGAAATTATACTTCTATGGCATACACAAAAAACGTATTAAACACGTATTAAAAAATATTAAAATAAAACTACACTATATAAAAAGTTTATATGTATCTTACAACGACCTTAGCGACATCCTCTGAGGTTTCGCAAGTGTCGTTGTCGTCTCCATTATTAAAAAGCTCATGCCCAGAATCGGATAGGAATTGCTTTTTTTTTTAGGTTTACCAGCGAACAATTCCAAACTGATGGCATTCTGTCAAACGCAGCTGAATACATTCAAACATCGACAATAACATGAAATATAGAAATCTGTATGAGTTTTTGTAATTTTGATTACACAACTAAAACTAATTTTTCGATTCAATAACCAATCATTTGTCAGATTTTGAACTGTATATCAATATGATTGGTATCAAGATGGTCGAAAATACATTATTTACATTACTGAAATTTTTGAAAGTTACGCATCAACCATAAACAATATATGAAATATACACATTTTACTCTCTGTCACGGCTAACTTCTGGTGCGCACGGATGCGCGCGTATTTCGTTGCATACTATGATTTCACTTTAACAACTAACTGCGTGGTCGCGTTTCCGCTACTGCGCGCGCAACTTCTTTTACAATTAAAAATTTACCCTTATTGCGCCAAAAGAAGTATTACTTCAAACACTGAATTCTCAGCTCCTCGCGTGATGTATTTTCACTATTTATTTTTGAATAGGTAATTTAATTAAATTAAAACGAGACGAAGCGCTCAACTATAAATTATAGCCTCCAAATTCTTTCAAGTGGTGACTCATGTTTAACTAGTCGTACGATTTAGACTTAACGAATATTTGACTATAAATATGCAAAAATAACTCGATAAGCGTATGCGCTGGAGGCTCCCACGCGAGCTCGGATGGCTCCACCTGCGCGCGTCCGTAGGCAAAGCGACGACGATTTATCTCCTCGGATATGGAATAGGCTGTATATTTTGCTCGAACGTCTTAGGATTTCTTTTAAATTATTGAACAACTTTTCACAAACGCTTGTCGGTACCTACCTACACGTAGATATCATTGAGCGCCCATTAAAATACCAAAACAACTCTTGTGAGAGTTAAACTTGTATTCGAGCCTTTTTATATGACTTCGATTTTAGTATTGACATACTCGTGTTTGATGTGGTGTATCGCATGATGACAGCGTATCGTATGATTTGTGTGTGAATACTGTATTTTAATTAAATTTAAAGTAAAAAAGTAAAGTAAAAAAAACATAAAAACTTAGCCCTGACTGAAATTGTTTTATTCGGTATTTTTTGATCTGTTTTCGGCCGGAAATATACGTATTTTTTAGAGAGGTAAAATAAACACTAAAACAATTTAAAGATTTTAGTAATCTCACCTAAAAGTCACGAGACACAAACCTTACTGGAGCGTTGTTCTTAAATTTAAAGTCACCAAGTGTTTCTAGAATATTTCATACACTTACTATCCAATGTCTTAATTCGCACTAATAATCTCTAGTCGCTCGTCCGAAGTACACCTTTTTTTATCGCATTGATCACTTTCTTGAATATTCTGTTCAATTTCGCACGTAATTTAAATCGCGTACATTCATACTACGGAAGCTTCTCGTTAGTCACACGGCTTACAATGCGATGGCCACACTGTTTTTCGCTACGGTTTGTCGCTGGTAAAGATGCTTGGTTAAACATCAAACAAAGACTCAACGGCGATATAATCATAATCGATATAATTTACTGTAATGAGCTTTTATTACAGTAAATTATATCGATTATGAAAAATTCATTTCCTCCAAATCAAATAAAATAATAAAAACCTTGCAGAAATTGAAAAGAAGAAATTTCCGCGAATTTTTTTATCATTTTATTGAAACGAATGAATTTTTCACAATCGATATATTAATCAAATAGCCTAGTCTCTTCAAATTTTAGAAAAAATACAAATAATATAACGTATATACAATTTAAAAAAATGATGATGATGTGTGGCTGTTCTTACGGTGGAATTGGTGGAGATTACATGTCTAAAGTGATCACTTAAGCCAGTTCATGTAGGCCATAAGCTCTGTGGCCACCCTCCAAAAATATCCAGGCACGTTTTCCACATTAATTTCGTGTCTGTGAGATCTCTATATTTTATCTTAATTAATTAATTTTATGGTTGTTATCTATCAATGTTTCGCGCTTTGAGATGAATTATAGAAGTCTCACAGAGATGAAGCTATTTAAATGAGAAACGTATATGAAAGACTTATACGATAGCCCAGGGCTTACACCCTGTATGAGCCGGCTTAAGTGATCACTCTACACAATGCAACGTTCATCAATTCCATCATAAGAACATCCACACATTATTAAATTTTTGAAATTTGTATACGTTCCAATTCTGGGAACCTTCAGTATATTTGATTGGACTATGCTAGAGACATCTGTAGTCCTTTCTTTCCAAAATTTGATAATGTGTGAATTTCTTACGACGGAAATAGTGAACGTTGCATTGTGTAGAGTCACTTAAGCCAACTCATACAGGTTGTAATCACTGGACCATCGCATAAGAAACTTCCGTATACGTTTCTCACATACATGGCTTCGCCAATGTGAGACTTAATTAATAAAACTTTAATTAATTTCAAGTGGTTCACTTGTCTCACATATTATATTTTGTACATTGCCGAGAATGCCCCGTTTTTCTATATACGCATCTCAAAATATTAATTTCTTGTATGTATGTAAAGGGTATATTATTATGTTTAAAAATTTTTTGGTGGATATTTATAAAATGTTTCGGGAATTGAGAATCTACTTTACCTTTTTGCCACGATTTTTTGCGATTATAAAACAAGTGTGTTTTTATTTTCGCGTGTGCGAGTATGCCAGTTCTATAAACTTACCTCCGAAACAACCAAAATGTTCGTGTTGTTACTGTTGAAGCAATGCTGTCGTCAGTGTAAGCTTTTATTTTTCCTTCATAGCGCGAAACAGCGAAGTTTGTCCGCCAGCGTGGTGACACACTGAGCTCCATTCAAGTTCCCAGCAATTGTTTATCTTTTAATAATGAAGGCGAGTTTCGTATGTCGCTACGAGATTCCCGCGTGTCCGGCGGCTAGCGGCCTGAACGGTATCCTCTAACTGTACCGCGCTGATTTACAGGCGGTCTTCGTCAATGTACCCAGCTTCATTCATGATCCGGCGAGAAGCGCCTCTCGCCCCGCGCGCGCCGCCCGCAAACCAGTTTACTACAGAGCCTCTCGCGGGCCCTGCGCCAGCGAGGCTCGCGGTGAGGCAAGCGCGGGCCGCCGAGCGCCAAGTACCCCTCGCGCCGTACAACAATCGACCGACGCCCGGGCGCTTTCTGCGCTCGACCGGATGCTCGCCGTGCCGGGATGGGACTCGAGAGAAAGGGACACGCGGTCAAGTTATGTGACACATTGCACTACAGATAGGCGCGGAATCTCAGAATGTCTGCCGTAACAATTTTTCCTCTTTGCTTTTTTGTGAGATGACTTTATAGTAAGAATGTGCCAAGGCGCTGGCATTAGAATCGATCTGTTTGATCGAAATAGATGAGATGCGAGATAGAAGAGAGTGGACCGGCACGACTGGTCGACTTGTAAGACGATGATGAAAAATTTAAATAAAAGATGCTGATTACCAACTGATGCAAGGAAGAGAAGTCGGTAACCCGCAAAAGAGGAATGAAAGTTGACAGAAAAGTTAATTTTGTAAATTGACATGGAATTAATTATTTTAAAATAAAAAAATGAGGAATGAATATCCTTATTTATGTAAGTGGTAAATTTAAAATGAGACTTAAAATGAAAAAATGGAGTAAAGGAAGCTGATTACCAACCAATGCAAGGAATAGAAGTCGGTAACCTGCAAAAGAGGAATGAAAGTTGACAGAAAAGTCAATGTTGTAAATGTGGTAAATTGACAAGGAATTAATTATTTTAAAATAAAAAAATGAGGAATGAATATCCTTATTCATGTGAGTGGTAAACTTATAATAAGACTTACAGTGAAAAATTAAGAAATGGTAATAAAAGAAGTTAATTACCAACCAACGCAAGGAAGAGAAGTCAATGACCTGCAAAAGAGGAATGAAAGCTGACAGAAAAATAAATGCTGTCCGATAAACATAATGACATGGAAGTGATTATTTTGGATTAAAAAAATTAGGAGTGAATATGCTCAAAGCTGGTGTTGAAAAAATATTCGATCAACTAGGCCTGTTAGTTCCTAAAATAAAGGAGCGTGCAGAGAAATGCGTTCTTGTCAGGTAACAAATGTGTAGTGTTGCAACCCCATTACCAGACTAATAATAATTTGAAAGCGCAAGCTACAACGGACATGCTTTTCACATGGAAATTTTATATTTGTAACCCTACATAAGACATTACGGAAAGTTTTTACAAAAATAAATAGTAACAAACTAATATATTATCATATTATCGTTTCTCCATAAACACCGACAGGAGAGCTGGAGTGCCACAACACACAACTCTCGCTTCAACCATATGCGTACATGTTCTCTTGCAGGCTCGACAATTGTTGAAGCATTTCGTAGTAACATTTTCCTGGACCTGGTTTACCTGCTAACTTCTACGGAAGCCTCCGTTAAATATAGATCAAACGACCTTTTACTAAAATACAATAAAGTAAAACTCATAATTAATAACACAACAAGAAAATAAATCATGACAATTATAAAACAAATCGGGAAATGTTATTTGGTATCGAGGGTGATCTTGATCGATAAAATTTAGTGTTTACTTCTGAGTTTATTCGTCGATACATCGGGGTTGATGAAATGTGGATTCCTAACTAACGTTGTGAAATTTGCGTACCACCATTTGCCGAAAAGTGAACAAAGTGGTCATGACGCACGTCCAGTATTCTAGTGGTCGGTGGTTCGGGCCCCATTCTAGGACACCAGCACGTTAGTCCTATTTTCATAGCCCAGGCTTTTGGATTAGTTTGAGAATAGTAAGAATATTGATGCGACACGTATTCCGTGTTCGCATCTCTATTTTTTTTTAAATAATAGTAATATAGCATGTACGTTCATTTATTTTTAGTTATACTTATTCAGTCATCCATTCTATTCGATTTATTTTAGCGGAGATTATAAAATTACATCCATCATCATCATCACTGTAAGCTCTAGAACCGCTGGTGGGTCTTCGCATCCTCATGAGTAACCCTCTATTGATCCCTGTTGTCAGTCATTTATTTCCAGACAGGGATTTTTATGACAGATAGGTTAAAAGATATTGTCGCTATATCTCAGTTTTGATCTTCCCTAGGTCCTGCTTTTTGGTCTAGTGTTCAGCAATAACTTCGGTGATTGCTACTCGGTCATCCTTTCCTCGCGGCATGCGGCACAACGAACGAAGCCCTCCTAATTCAAAAATCATTTTCATGTTAAAAAAATAATGATGATAGTTGTAGGATTTGTAAAGATATGAGTATAGTTAATATTTTTACAAGTTTTCCCCAATTTTACAGGTTCGTTTAAACATTAATTAAACAGGTATTTTAATTTCCTCAAAGGTTACAATATAAACACTTTATTTCGAAAAGTTTTCTTGATATTCTGCGAAAGTCATATGCAAGGAACTTTATTTTGCTTCAAAGATCAGAGTGATGATTGAAATTATCGCTTTAATAGTTATTTAATTTTAATATATTATATAATAAGTCAAGATCTCGAAATTGATAAAATCCTATTTTAGGCCTTAGCGTAAGAAAAGATAAGAGAGATAAAAGGATCGTGAATGTATGTAGTCATAATTCCAGCTTTAAATATCAAAATGTTATGTAAAATATACATATAAGAGTATTTTATAAGAGTCGCAAGCAGGCGTTTATACACCCAATTGTCGATTAAAATAAATTTCAACAAAGTGACTATCATTTACTTCAATAATTTTAAACTTGTCAAATCAGCGACCCAACCAGTTTAAAAATATTTACATTTATAAAAAACATGTAAATACTTGTTTCCAGTAGGTAACAGTTACGTGGCTAGGTATGTTCCATTCTGAATCTGTTACGAGATGTTTATCGGTTAAATCATAAGTGACAAACGTATTTAACGATCTATTTAAAAATCAGTAAATATGATATTACTAAATCCACTGCATTATTTAATATATTTTATATGTATTAAAATGTATCTAGATAATGCTTTATGTCATTATTAGAAGACATTTAAAATATAAAGTAATATTTTACACGCCAATTGTTCATATTTCGATGTCAATGAGGTAACGATTTTGAACTTACAAAAAAGGTTTTAATCATTAATTAAGATAAATTATAGAAGGCTCATCGAAACGAAGCTCAACTAAGTCATAGGTACTCGGGAATTATTTAAAATAGCTAAGCTTTGCTTTCTTCAACCTAATTTTTTCATCAATATCAAATGCATGTTGTACATTATTGCAGGACTTGAAATTCGTTGAACATTAACATAGAAAACGAGAAAAGCTCAATGTATGTTGCTCAAAGCAGAACATTGCCACGATGTTCAACGTGGAATGAGGTCTTCACAACATTGACAATGCTGTAACTGATACTTCTGAGTCAATCTGACATATTCAAACAAGTGCATGATGTTAAACCTGTGTGTGAAATACCTATGTTTTCCTTTAATGAAAATGTGTGTATTTTTAAAAATTAATAATATCAACTCTTTATTAATTTTTATTTCTTAATGTTACAATAAAATGTTTAAGAAATGTGAATAAAGAAAATTCGCAGATATAATATTTTTGGGATACGTTTTTGGTATGCCTATACGTTTTACAAATATTTATAAATAATATTAATAAATAAAAAATATAATTCATCAGTGAACTAAACATATTATCAATTTGAATGTCTGGCTGTCCGTAACTCGTTAGAATTAGGCTGGAATTGTAACAACAATATTGATGATGACTAGCCGCTAATGAGGCCCAGACGCTCGAGTGTGACACGTCAATCAGAGCGCGGCGCATGTTACACACAAGGGTCGTTACTAATTATTATTATCCTGCGATTTTTCATGGGTTTACGAATGGTATTTTATATAACAATATAAATTTTGGAGGGGATTATTTTTACAAAAATATCATAAATTAGTTTTGTGTTGTGATAAAAGCAAAATTATATTATGTTCTATGTAGAAACAATGAATTAATAATACGTTCGAAATTTTATGGACAATTTATGTCCGATTACATACTTAACGGTGAATACCGCATTCATTATTTTAATAAACAATTATTACTTCATTCAATGACAGATACATCGTTAAGTCGTTTTATATTGCAAATTATTTTAAGAGCCATAAAACTATCGGTATTTTGAAATAATCTTTAAAGTTTACTTGATTTCTCATTGTATTGATAAAATATAGAATTATTTATCAATTTTTTTATAAATTACCACATTTTTCACCAAAAATGGACTACACTTCTGTAATTTACACTTCAATAGTTGACCATTTTTTATTGAAGAAAATACGTATTTACATTACATTATTTTATAGCTAAAATGGTTTACAATATTAACGATCGCGCTTGTCAAAATGATTGATTGTCTTTAATATAAAATTTTAATAATCGAAAGTATTTATTTTTGATTATCAAGAATTACTTAGGTACTGCCGCAAAGCTGACAAATTTATGTTTATTCGTAGATTATAAATTTTCATGCACTTCCAATCATATAGTCAGTAATTTAGATTCGTTAGCTGTATTCAGCTAAGCATACTTTTAGACAGTTCTATGTTGTCATGAAGATGTTCTTCTATGACTGGTGGAATGGGATTGGTGGTATCGGGTGTCAACCCTCGATGTTACTAGTTAACTTGTTACATGGCCGGTGTGGGCGCATAAGAAATGGCAAATTAAGATATGCAAAATACATTTTAATAGCGTTAGATGAAACCTTAACACAAAGTTTACCATTTGAAATTTCTACTTTACGACACGAACTAGCTAAATTTATTTTTGAAAAGAAAGTAGTTTTAGAATCCTGCCTGATTACCTACACCTATAATTTATGAAGAAAATGTATTTTTTGTTTTTATTTTTGTTTGTCTTTTTTCTTACATACATACATTCTTTTTTCATACAGACATACTTTTTTCATACAAACAGTCTTTTTTCACTGGTAATTAGAAATCAGAATGGTATTAAGATTCACATTGGTAATTATATCCTATTTCACTATAAAGAAAAATAAAATCCTATCCATCTATCAGAGGCGTTCAGTGAGAACAAGAAGTGTGAACTTTTCCTAAGCGTATATTTTGAAAAGAAACCGAAATAAGAGATATATTTCGTAATATTCCTATCACAATAATTAACAGATTATTCAGATTTTAATATTTCGATTGCAAGATAAATACTTAATTTTGATTTTTTTCCCAAATATACGTTTAAATAAAAGTCTGGCTTCTTGTTCTCAATGTGCGCATGTATTGTAGTAATTCTTTTTGTTTTAATAATTATAATTTATGTAAATTAACTTTGTAAACAAAAAAATTGTGATCGCGTTTCATAATGGTTATGATAAAAAATTAATTATGTTAAATAAAAAGTACAAGAATTTTTTTTCTTTTGTTATCCTTCAATTTTTGATTCTGATAAACATTGGAGGAAAATTATATTTATAAATAATTAAATTTCTAATTCAATAGTTACAAATATCTCAAATGTTATTCAACCAGCATTTTATACTAATAATAAATTAAAAAATACATATTAAATAATAAAGATAAGGATAATTTAAAAAATAAAACGGGTGTTTATAAATTGATTTGAAATGATTGTGATTATTTTTATATAGGAAAAACGTGTGTTAAGGAACACTTAAGGTGTTTAAATAGTAATAATTATTCCGAATTTTCTTACCATCTTTTGGCTATGGATCATTCTTTTGATATTAATAAGGGTTTACAAATTTTACATACAAATTATACAGAATCACAATTTGATAAATTATAAATTTTGGAAATAAGAAAGAGTGTAAATAGTAAATTGAATGTTATAAATAACTGATTATGAGGACCTGAGTCCTTTTTGCAAAAAGTCATCTTTTAAATTTATTTTCATGTTAAGTAGGTACTTTATATTATCATTTTCCATTTATAACTTTTTAATATTTTGATCTATACTTCGATTTTTAAATTTTATTTTTGTTATACTGACGAAGAAGCCATTGGCTTCGAAACATATTGAATTTTGTAAATAAATAAATGGTGTTTGCAAAGTTAATTTATATAAATTATAATTATGTCACCACTACATAAATTTGCTATATTTGAAGAAGACTTTACTGTTTTATTTGTTTTAAGATTTGCAAATGTAAATATACAACTTTAATACGTGTTGTAGATTCTTAAATACTGATGACTTTTCTATTTGATTAGTATTTTTACACAAATAATATATTTTTGAATAAAAGTAATTTTTTATTAATAAACCTCCTTACAAACATTAAGGCTCTTTGAAAATTCTGTGGGCGAAAGGAGAAACCGAACGAGTCAATAAAATCAAGTTGTGAGTTAAGTATGCAGAATTTTTTAGTATATATCTAGCAAAGAAAAGTACACGACTCAGAAATAAAATAAAGTCCGACTATTTTTAATTTTTTTAAAAAGAACAAATGACATGATTAATTATATTATTTCAACAATTTGGCAAGAAAAAACAACATTAATCAACTTGGTTTAACGTTCTTGTGCAAAAAACAAATCTACTGGTGCAAAAATTAGATACAAATAACAAAGGCTTTAAAAGATATTTGAAAAACAAACGAAATTCCTAATTTTTGTTTTAGTTCTTCTGAAAACCGGCATTTTTTTAGTCATTCGGTTGTTCCTTTCGACCACACAATTATTCTAATGATAATATTCGAATATCATTTTTTAGAGTTTATTTATGAATTTTATAATAAATAAATTTATTTGATAAATAATATTCTTATGCACGAAATTTATTGCTTTATTCACCGAATTTGAAAAAACTAAATAAAGTGCATACCTACTAATTTATTTAAATCAAGTATAAAAACTAAATTTCCCACTTGCTCGAAACAATCGCATACTCATACTATTAAGTAGGTATTATCTTATTGAAAAGCAATTTGCGAAGTCATTAAATAACGTAGACAACACGTTTTAGTAGTTAATAAATGTTAAGCTATTAGTTTCCACCGGTAATCTTGGACTAATCGGAGACCTTTAAATTATAAAACACGCCGTTAAATTAGATTTGTGAACAATAAAAGGTGCATTTAACCTCATTAATTAACAATCAATACAGAATCATCACAAAACTGAGTAAACAAATAAATAATACACTATGATTTTATTCATTCATCTTAAAGAAAAAAATTCTAATAAAAAATAAACCAGATATTTTGTTTCATTCGTTTAATGGTACGTCTAGGTACATGATGTAGCTTTATTTTTTTTTGTACATGACCTCATTTAAAAAATAATGTTAACACATTTTAGCTCGACCTGCGTCTAAGTGTGGGACGAGTATTATCACGTTTTACGTAAACATTTTATTGCAAGAAAGGTAATCAAAATCGATCACTACCTCTAGACATCGTCATGTAAGGCAGGTGTAAAATTACTATAATATAGCAACTAAATCAATCTTGTGTTTTTTTTAGAAAAAACGATATGTGTATTATTGGTGCCCGTGCACTAATAAGGTAAGATAGGTAAAAAGATTTATGTTGAGGGAATTAAAAAGCTCTAGTTAAAATGCTAGGTTTTACGAGTTTACTAGTAGGTATTTTTGACAATAACTATTGTTTTACATCATATCCAGCGAGGATGTTTTATAATATACATAAGAAAATATTGTTGAAAAATATTAATTGGTTTTTGAGATATTGCGAACGTACCAAAAAATTATAATTCACGAAACACAATTTTTTGTTAGATTAGTGACGGAATGTGTTAACTTCTAAACTGTTGTACCCTGTCATGTTAGAATTGTTTATTCGAAAAATAAAAATATAATATTGTCTAATTTTTTTGTATTCTTAAACATTTATTTACAAGATTTTACAAATTTTAAATTACAAAAAATATCTAATTTTAAATACCAAAAAAATACTAAAAGGCGGCATCGATTCCCGGTGAGGTCATAATAAATCTATGTGATTAATTTAAAGCCTGTTTTTTTTGTAATGTGTTTCGCTTCAGTAATTGGGCTTCTTGGCCAGTTGAAGTGTAAAAAAAATTGTGCTATAAACATTCAGTTTACGTTTACGTTTCAGCTGAAATACACATTGCTTTTACATTTCATAGAGCATTAACGATTTGAAGGCAGAACATACGTAGGTACAGAAAAAAATATTATGTTCCTAAAATGAAATTAAAATAAATAAATTAATTAAATAAACTCACCAAATCTAGTCACCAACCCACCAAGTCATTCTTACACATGTTAATCTCTTGCGTTTAATAAAACTTGACTATACATCGTAGCCTAAAAATTCCTTAATATTATAGTTGTAATTACAAAAAAGAAGTTTCACCACCTACAGATAAGCTGTCAAATAACTACCGGCTAAGTTCATCCAATGGTTAAACTGCTGTTATTGAAAGCTCTGATTATATGTCGATTTATTTTTTCGGTAGATTTTTAAATGTCTCATTGTTCATTCTAGCCATTGGATATCTAATCCACCGTAAGCGCTTATCTACGGATTATCTAATAACTTCGTGAATTCGAAATTCAAGGAACCTAAAAAAGCACTTCGAAGCACGCAGAACCTAGTTAATTTAGAAATTCACAAAAAATAGTAAAACTGATGAAAAAAGCCTTTATAATTATGTGTAATACCTAAACGCAAACTAAAGCTATCCGCGCATATAAAGAAAGCGTGCACAGTTTTCCCTAATTTTAGTTTTTTTCCTTTTATTTTACGAGACAATAACAGTGTTTGAAGAGGAAGGTATTATGAACTACTAGTAATATTAATCAAACTTAATAAGAGTAATTAATAGGCATCTTTATTATAATTATAATTATAATTATACTTTTATAATTCTTTATTATAATTATACTTCTATATTCAACACTTTCATTGTTTGGCGACCTCCGTGTTGTCGCTACCCCTGGACATTGGTTCCAGGTTCGATTTCTAGTAAGGTTACAACACATTTAGGTCATTTTCTCAAGCACGTCTGTCAATAGCCTTTTGTAGCCTTAACAGATAAAATTAAAATAATATATGTTTTGAGAAGTGGGTGTTTTAGTTAAAGGATATTGATTTTTTTTAGAAAATTACTATAAATATCGTTTAAAAATGAAAGGCTCATTTTCTAATTGAATTATGATTTGAAGAAACGCAGTAATATTTTTATCCGTCAGTTTTGTATGGCTTCATGAGATGAAATTGTTATACAAAGTGAAGAAAAAGTAAATTATTCACAATCCGTATATTCCTGTTACTTTTGTTACCGTTATGTATTTATCATTCTGAACACTATTATACCATTAATAAAAAAACAATTTTTCAAAACAAGAGTATAATTAATTTCATTATTATTGGATTTGTGTTGAGATTATCAAATGATTCTAATTCAACAAAAATAATTAAAACCATGAAGGTACATCACTTTTGTCAGAAGCATCTGACCTACGCAGAAATCTTTGTGGTATCCTATTTTTATTTAAAATAATAAAGTGGCTTGTGGTGAACACTAGTTTGGTGAACATGATTAATTATCGTGTACCCTGCCGTTATGGCACGAGATATCATGCCTCATTTCATGTAGATGCTTTTCGATTTAATTTTGTGAACAATTCATTTTTGCTGAGATTGTATCGAATTCAATTCTCTGGATTTGTTTAGTAAAAATGGCACTGTTCTAAAAAAAACCTGTGTGCATGCTAATCTGATCTTAATTTTTATCTTATCTTTCGTTTCTTTTTTAATATATTCAAATTGTAATGCATTTGTATTGCACTATTTTGTTAACTAATTTCTTCCTTGTAAAAACCTAAGGGTGCATAAATAAGTAAATAAGCTTTTGGAATTGACCGCTGTAATTGCTGAATTGAAAATTGCCACGACAGGTCTGGTTCCGCTACCCTACTTTACGTATCTCCGAACAGGTAAATATTACCAAGTAGGTACGTTTCCAAAGGCCATTACGTTACAGATCAACATTGACGATTTTAAAGTAGTGCTTCAATTTTCGCCATCATCGTCGGCTTCAGAAGTAAACGAGTTTATAGTAAAAGTTCATCGAGCGCCTCTGACATTTCAGCATGCCAGGAATTCCTAACACAGAACTGGAAATTAATTTAGGAGCGCGCAGCGCGCGTGCGCGAACCTACACCGGGCTGCGCGCGCTGATTGGCCCCACTTATCCCCGCCGCTGGTGTGATGGAGCGAATTATTAAATTTCGTCATCACTCTGCCACAACAACCCGAAGAGAGCCTTCATCATCATCGGACGTACCGGTATCGGTTTTGACAACCAAAACAACCCACCGGCCAGCGCGGGAAATCAAATTATGATGATTTATTTTTCCGGTGCGAGCGAGAAGAAACGCAAGTCCGTGTTTTTGAGAGTTTGTTTTATTGAGATTCATGGTAAAATTTTATTTATTCAGATAATCTTCATGTTTTTTTTTCAAATTATGTATGTGTCAGTAAACGTTTGGTTTGGCGGTTCTCGGTATGCGGAAATGCGCATGCTGAGATTTTCACCTGGAGTATCCCTAAAAGTCAGAATAAAAAGTTCATGATTCGCGGAAGCCCGGGTACCATATGCATCAATAGCAAGATGTAGGAAAGGTAACTGAGATGGTATGACCGCGTTCCAGCCGATCTTCATGGATCTTCCCCGAATTACATTCAGAGGAAGACCAAAAAATTCATGCGGTTTGCACAGGGACAGCCAAATGCAGAGGCATGGGTTGGGTGACGTTATCCAGGACAAATTAACAAGGACGAAGAGAGCTAACCCCAACAGTCGATGGCTACAATGAGTTGGTATGAAGTCAGGGAGACGAAAAAAGAAGAGTACCCACTCGGAGTCAAATGGGCAGTACGCTGGCTTATCATACCCACGATTTCGGATTCGATTCCCGGCGAGGATGCGATATATCTTAAATCATGGTGTTTTTGTTTTGTGTTTCGCGAGCGTTAAAAAATAAACATAAACCTTTCGCACAAACTCGTGGATAAGTCGAGGGCAGTTTTTTCACCAATAATTATGAAATATTGAATGACTCATGGATAAGTCTGGTAACAGCAAGGATTTTCACGATTTTTTTTGAAGTGTAAAATGCCCTGAAAATTAGGTATTTGTTTTGAGGTAGTAAACTTTGAAAGTCTCGAAATTTTCACCATATACAGCCTCGTATGTATTAGCATAAACGTTGGAGGAATCATTATTTTTAATGATTCACTTATAGAGTACCGGGTATAATAAACATAAAAACAATACATACTTATTCAAAGCTCAGCCCACTTCCCCAATTAAAACTGTCCTACAATGCTTGAGCAACTTGCATCATATATATATATCATATATATATATTTAATATATTTATATTATATGGTATTATATTAGGTGAGAAAAAAAAATAGTGGATTCAATTTCAATCATCTTCTTGTGTATAAAATATTTTTTACATTAGGGGTTTCAGTAAAGAAAATAAACGACATCACTTGTGCTAAAAAATAGGACTAACTTACTAGTCTAGAGTGAGATTCAAACCCGCGACATTTGGATCACGAGGCGGGAGACCTAAACCACAAGACTAAAAAGCTACTCTTTTATTTCTGACCTATCTTCTATAAAAGGTTTGAGTACCATGAAAGTGACTTGTATCGAATATTAAAAATACATTAAAACCGTACTGAAACTTGAACCAACTTTTTTGCAAGGTTTTAATAATTTTATTTTACTTGTATCTCTGACATGGACAACTAAGTGTAACTAATCGGATTTTTACACAAATATACTTTCTGGTATAATTGAGTGCTCTAACTATAGACAAGTAAATACAGAAATCCTCCCCATTCAATGGGCAAAATTCTGTTGAATTTCTCGACGTATACACGAGTACACAGGGTGTCTCCCAGCTAGTAGCAAAAACTTTAAAGGAGGAGTCCTGCCTTGATAACGAGTCGAAAATGTTCAAGGAACCATTACCCAATAATAATTATAGTGACATGCAATATTAAAGTTTGCATTTTTTAAATATTATGTACTTATTTTTTGCAAAAAGTTTGTCTGTCATTTCAGTAACTTTTACTGACTGCGAAAAATTTAAAAAAAATGTACTTATGCAAGAAAATGGAAAATAAACGTGCCGACAAGCTGTACAAGGCTTAGAACGATCTGTAACAATAGAAAATATGTATGAATTTAATAAAAAATAATAAAAACGTCTTAATGGCATCCAAGTGTCAGCCGGAACCTTCATATCGAACGAACAGTCAAAGCCTTAGTGGTCCATTGTTCTAGTGTCGAGGAGACGATCTTTTGTTCGGCGAGCTGGCGCAATAACTGAAAGCACAATAAAATGTGGTGTAATCGGCTAATTTCTAAAAGGCAAAGTGAAATTGCATCACCCGACACAATAGAGCAGCGAGCGACTGCCTCACATCGCGGCGACCGGCTCCGTGGGCTCGCTTCACCTTCTGGTATCAGATGAATGCATCGAGCGCGAGGTGCCCCGATGCACGAGCGAGCCTGAACTGACACCACTGCACTGGCCAGGAATTCAGAAGTGTGGTGTTTAGGCTCTCATTAGCATACCATTGCCGGGTGCTGTATCTACGGGTTTAATTATGCTTAGCAGTTTTAAAAAAAGTTTCATTCATTTATCTCAAATTTGATACATTTCAAAGATTATTCGTGTCACTATACACGCAATAATATCGCACCCCGAGTGAAGACTATCCACATTTCCAAAATTCTGAGAAAATGGGACATGAAAAAGTTGTTTGTTTTTGTAATTCTAATAGTAGCATATAAAGATGACAAAATATCATTACTTTTTAATCAACATATATATTATAGATATCTCGTAGAGACTCTCTGTCACCCACCTTACTCGCCACACGTTGAGCATACTGATTTAGTATGATTTCGATTCTGTAAAAACGCTTCTACAGAATTCATCGATTCCCGTCCCCAGGATTTCTGTAGGAAAGGCATCAATAAATTTCCATTTAAAATGGCAAAAGTCAATCGACAACAACGACCAATACTTCGATCAATTGAATATAACTTATCATAAAACAAAATTGTTTGAATTTTTCCATATAAAACGGAAATTTCATAGGTTTTTTTCCTCGACCATGTCTATTCATCTGTCAACATTAATAATTCAATTCCCGTAAATGGAAGCTGATGTCATCGTCTTTGTTAAATAAGAAAAAAAAAA
Organism: Agrypnia vestita; assembly: GCA_016648135.1. Classification (NCBI taxonomy): domain Eukaryota; kingdom Metazoa; phylum Arthropoda; class Insecta; order Trichoptera; family Phryganeidae; genus Agrypnia; species Agrypnia vestita. The sequence goes on along the minus strand of JADDOH010008970.1, from coordinate 30,297 downwards.
TGGTTTTCATTCTCAGATAATAAATAATAAACGTTTAGAATTTTACAATTATGATTAAATATATATATATATATATATATTCGCAAGTATGGTTTTACCGTTTGTTTGACTAATGCAAAAATATATATTTCTCCGTTGGTACTAACGTTGGCTTCATACAAAAGAAAAAGACAGAATGAGATGATCACACCAAAGATTTTAGCGGTTGACTTAAAATTTTCTATTTTTTACAGACAGATATTAAGTGAAATAATTGAGTGGGTTCTTACCGAATAAGTGAGCGATTAAATAAATGCGACTACTACGCCTGAGAATTGAATGGGATGTTCTAGCAAGTGATAAATGAAGTGTTTTCAGCGATAATAAAGTGTTCATAGACGAGTGATAAATTGTGAAATAATGTTATTTTCAGAATAATGTATTAATTTTATTCGTGTTAACTGACTTTGTCCAACTAATAATTAATTTATAAGTCGTTAACTAATTTCAAGTGTTTTCATTTGTCTCCTGCAGCCACGAACAGGGACAATATTTGTTTGAGGTGGCTTTAACTTATTGTTAAACTGCGTTTAGGAAAAAAAACATAAAATCGGTTAGTTATATAATTATTTAATATTTTTTTAATTAATGCATGTTATTGATGTTTTATATATTTACGAACTCTGACATGATTATCTACATAACCCTTCAAAGTATTTATGTATATTTTATTTTAAAAAATTTAAAAATTGTGACCAACATCATAACGATATATGTACGTACCATTTACTCTTAACTTAATGCCACAGTGCTGGCTTGAAAAGTGGTATCACAATAACATTATCGCTGTCAAAGCCACTAAAAATTGTGTACACAAGTAAAAATATTCGTTCAATATTTATAATGCATCGTAAAAGGATGCGTTTGTTCTAGCCGCGTGTCTATGTACACGGCACTACGTCAGTTTTTGTGTACGTAGAAATACTTATGTAGTAGAGAGATAAGCGATAACTTCGTTAAAACAAAAATTTCAAATAGTATCGTGATAACAAAATCTTCAACAAAATTATCATATATCATATGTATGATAATTTTGTATTCTAAACTAGCTGTAACCCATAAAAATGTCGGTTCCTAAAAAAAGAGAAAAAAGTTTTAATAAAAGAAATTACGAACGTTACAGGAAGTTACGGAAAGATAGACAGACAACGAAGTTATTATTATTGGGGTATTATAAATAATCTGAAACAAATTATGAGGTATTATTATCAAAATGTATTTGTAAGTTAGGATATTTTTTTTTTTAAACTAACAAATATTTTTTACCTGAACAAGAAATAAATATTTCCCTTCAAATCTGTGTTGTAAAAAATTCGTTAAACATTTCAGACAAATATACCACATCACCCCTGCGTAAAGTACGTTTTTCTGATTCGAAAAAATTATTCTAAATTCTGTTAAGTAATTAAAAACGAACTGGAAGCTCGGTCTTCCGGCTGACGGACGAGGATACTTATAACGACGCATAAGAATGAGACGTAAAAAATATGTTTACAAACTTCTACTAAATTCTGCTTGAGACAAAGTTCATCAGGAGTAACTATTGTTCAAACAAAATTCAATATTAATGTTAAATATAAAGTAAATATAATAAATAATAATGAATGCACAAAATATCACATCATTAAATGTTGAATAGAATGAAGATGATATTAAAATAGTTTAAGTTGATAACTTTAAGTAAAAATAAATCGGGGCTACTGAATTTTTATTAAAATTGCCCTAGATCTCGAGACTAAAAAATGTAATTCAGTAAATTATACATTGAGTATACTTTTTTTCACGAAATTTTGTAATCCTGATAAAATAATTGTAATCGTGGAATAGAAATTTTAGATGATGTAATCACCTTTCGTTTATATAAATGGTCAAAATAATCAACAAGCTATAATCAAATCAGGGCTGAAGTTAAGGCAGAGGTATCGGAAAAATGATTAATTATTATATATTTATTATTATATATTATTATTACATACCTTCAATTATATCGTTATCCATTACACATATTTTTCTTTTTAAAATATAATTAAAGAACATAGAATATTACATTTGGTATACATTACTACATGAAAAATACTACTTGTACAAACCTATAAAAACAACTAATAATGACTTATTTGTTAGTTACAATACTTTATGTAAGAGGGGTCGGTTATTTGTTAGTTCACGTGTTGTTAGACACATTTCAATTAAAACAAATATTATTTGTGACGTTGAAAATAATTGTCCTTCAAAATGTGAGAACAAATTTGTAATTTATTTTTAATATATATCGAGAAACAAAAATACCAAGACATTCGTTTTCGCATTATACCTATTTTTACTCACGTACCTATATTAAAAATATATTCAGCTAATTATTTACTTTGTCTTTTTTACGTTTTATCAATACAATGGAAAATGACGGTAATACCCTAAAAATGATTTGTGTTCGTCATTTGTGTGTCTTACGCGAAATAGGTATAGAATATATTAAGTTAATTAAAATCATACAAAATAGGAGAACAAGGATTTTTACTCAATGTATTTTTTTTCCATGTACCATTTTCTATTTTCTAAATGTGTTAATATACCTAATTCCAAAAAAAATTAAAATACCTATTCCGTATCAATATTGAAATGTTCAGATCCAATAGATCAGGTGGTTTTTCTAGAACAGGCTGTAAATAATTTCTTAAGAAAATAAAATAAATTGTAAAATTACCTAATTCTAAGGGTTACCTAAAGAAATTGGAAAGTATATTATTCATGGATTTGGCGTTAAGTGTGGAGATTATTCACGATGATCATTAAACTGGGTAAAAAACATATACTAAGTTACCTCTACGTGAGTTTAATTATAATTTTATATTTTGCTACTCAAGTTTTGAGAGTAACAGAATCTCTCATCGACAGATAAAGTGTTATAAACTAATAATAATAATAAATATAAGTTTAACACCTCACCGGTCGGTGAAATATTCTGTTGAAAATTGTTATATTTTACTACTCTCGAAACTTGAGTAGTAAAATATAAAATAATGTAACTCACGCAGAGGTTATATGGTTCATGTTTTTCACCCAATTTAATGATCATCAAATTGAAATGTCAGTATCGCATAAAATGAAACAAGACAAAAATATTAGATCTGCTTGTGTTTTCCTGACGTCGATCCGGCGATGCCATGCGCGGTTTATTTTGTATTAAAACACGCATTATGTACGGGCCGTTGAACGGTTGATTTCACACCGCACGACCCCTCGTTGAGTAAATGATACAAGGGTAGTCGACCACCACCCCGCTCGGGGAATATTCACCCCTCGTGTTTTCCCTCCGTAATTAGGATCAAATTGATATTTTGTTCCGTTTATGAGTCGGCGTGAAACATCATTCGGACGGTGACCCGTGAAGTATATTATTTGGAGTTAATGCACCTTTAATTTTTATGGTCAACTTTATACAGCATGGATGATCCCCTCATTTCGTGTGGTTAAGGATCGCAAAGTGAAATGCATCAAATATTAGTAATAAGGGTTGGTTAGTCAAAGTTTCATCAGCTGAAATTAAGTCGTTTGAATCGTGAGAAGAGATTACCAATTTCGCTAAGTTTTTTTTTAATGTTTTTTGTAATTTTTAATTATGTTAAATTTTAATTTTAGTAATTTATAAAATATTGTTGCATAAAATAAAAACATAATAACTTCGTTGTTTGTACATTTATCTGTTTTAATATGTCTGTCTGTCTGTCTGTCCGTCCGTAACTTCGTATAAAGTCCGTAATTTCGCTCGAACTCACGTCTAAAAAAACAAATTAAACGGCCGGAGTTGAGCTTGAGCGGAGCTTGAACCCCGGGCCAGTAAATCCGAACCGGCCGCCTAAAGCATATTTTTTCTCCGTGGACCGCCAAAAAGATACTATAAATATATACAAAGACGCGAAACAATATTCTTTCATTTTTGACGGGTTACAACTAGTATAATATAATATAGTTATATTTTACTAGTAATACTATAATCCTAACCGTGCCCGCAGCTTCGCCCGCTTGGAATTCAGTTTGAGACTATAAGAGTATCAGTGAAAAATCCATATAATCTAAATTGCCTGTCCAAACAATGTTGTATAAAAAGCAATTTTTATCTTCATAAAAATTTCTTGACGATAAGCAAATTTATTTTCTTAAGAATTTAACATTACCTACTTAAATTACCCCCGACAGATTAAAATTATTTTTAAATTTATATTTTATTCATATTTCATCAATTTGTGAATTAACCTTAACGTATTGATATATTTTGTCGATAACTTTTTATAGACCTATTTAAGTTCTACAACTTTTCTATAGAAAGCATTCATTTATCTCTTACTGTTGAGGCAGCGTTCGTAAGAAACGCCATTTTTTCGTCGACTTTGGTTGTAAAGAAGGTCACCACAAAAAGGCCCTTTAATTTTAACCAGATAATAATATATAGCCTATAACCTGAAAATTCATTCTAAATATTGGTGAAAATTTTTTTGAAATCGGATGAGTAGTTTCGGAAATTACCTTCTACAACCAAACTTACAAAATTTACCTCTTTATATATTAGTATAGATAACACGTGGGATATAAAAGCAAAGGCAGCAATATTAAAAAATTAATAAAATGTTTCGAATGCAATCAAGGATAATCTACTAATTTGAAATATACTGAATTCTAGATTTTATGTATCTATCCCTTCCAAAATCATATTTCCAATAAATTAAAGATTATTTTTCTTATAAAATCTTTAATTCAGTACTTTATAAACTAGTAATCCTCGTTGATTGCATTAATTTTTTTGGATATTGCTGCCATTGCTTTTTTACTCCACATAAAATGTTATATTATGAGTGTAATATGTTTAATGTAATATTATGAGTGTAATATGACAATTAGTGTATTATACCTCGGTCTAGGAGACAGTGAATAACTCTTACATAACAATAAACAACAATAATATAAATCACTGAAAAGTGAAATGTAAAACTATATTATTTTGTACTCACCGTGTAATCCCTCGTAAATTATCTACAAGTATTCGATAGATAGATTGTTGTCTGCACATCTTTATAATTGATTCATCTAAATTGTTTTAAATATCGTAGAACTATAGTAAAAATTGCAATATCATGATACAATGTGTTTTTTCTTTGAATGCTTCTTTAATGATATATTTTTTTTTAGGTAAGGATTTACTCAAGACCACATATTTCTGTACTCCATCGCAATGATTCAACATTACAAAAATATAAAGGTAAGACGAAAATTTTTATTATTACCTAATATGTATTAGTACAAAATAAATCCTCGAATTATAAGTATTATGTACTGAGGATTATAAGAAAACATCTGCAATTTTCCGTAATTGATAAAAAAAAACTATTATAAATCGAGGCGCATACGGCAAGTACATTAAAACATGACTTTTACGTAAATATATTTTTGGAATCAATAACGAAATTAAATTTTTATCTGGCAAGAATATTATTGCATATTAAAATTTGAATAATAGGATAGTTATTGTCGTAGGAATATTAAAAGATTAGAATCAATTTTTTTATATTAAATATTTAGGTATTTACGTAAAAATCATGTTTCAATGTAAGTACTCACTGCACGCCACTGTGTAAATCTAAATTTAATTTAAAAAATATAAATTTTCTAGGCACGTTTTGAATGTGGTATCTATCGGTCATGGTTGCTAAGTTGGTTGAATACTTAAATTATATTTTATATATAAATCATTTAGTGCATGTATCCTTCGCGCGCATATTTAATTTAACCCAATGCACATACATTTTGTTTTGTGTGAATAATTTTACAATGCAGTATTGAATAATGAAAAATTGCGCATAATTTATCATATTATGATTTATCACTCGCATAAAATAATCTTAGAAATTAATTTCATAAAAAAATGAAGGGAACTGAGGTCAATTCTGTCAAATGCGATTGTTCTTTGGTTTCAAGATCCTGGTATAGACAGGATATTGAATTTCAAATAAATTGCTTCGACGGTTCGGAAGACAAAAAATAATATTATTAAAAATATAAAAGTCTTGGACCTCACTAAATGTCGTAAGTCAATTGTTTATAGTAAAATTCGACAGCGAATACAAATAGGAAATTTTTGAAAGTATGTGTTGATAACGAAATTTTGATTGTGAATTTGTCCAATGTTGTGGATTATTATTAGGACAGTCCTGAATGGAGATACTTCGATTCGCGAAGTGAAATTGACATTCGTTCCATATTGAAATTCTTATAATGATTTTGCTGCGTTTAGGGAAAAGAAAGTAACTAAAATTAAATAGACCAATTTTATTTATTGTTTCTAAATACTTCTGCCTTTGTTACAGACGAAATACGACATCAAAAAATTATAATTTTATTTATATGAATTGTAATCTAAATTGGGCTCTATTCAGTGTTGAATATATTTTTTCCGGTGGCTTTCCGTGTAAAATGTGTCACGAAACTGCGTTATTTAAAAAAATCATCATCTAAATTTGATATAAAATATAAACAATGTTTGAAGAGACCAAAAAGACGTTCAAAAAGAGTACAAAAGAGAGTAAAGAATACAAAGAGTAGCTTGTTCGAATAACCTTGCCTAGAGATCTATGATCGGGAGATGGAACCTCGTTTGAGGAGACTACCAAGTTGGCCAATTTTAAGTACCTATAATTACAGTGCCCATCCTGATTAGCTACAAATATCTTTTTTTAACCACACTTTTATCGTTTAAATGTTAAAAATAAATTAGGTATATTAAAATTCTCTATTGTTCAGCATCGAAATTTTTCAATGTTTTGATTCTATGAATATAAACTAGGACTTTCTATCTTTAATAACCTATTGATAATATATATATTTTTAAAAATATATTTGATCAACCAAAACAAAATACCAATAAAATTCGGTGTGGAGGGCCAGGAAAAGGCTGGCGCGTGCAGTCATTATGACTCATTGACGAAAAAAAGCGGGCCATGTATAAAATTTGTATGGACCGAATGAAAAAATAAATTTATCCTAATATTCTTAAAGAACTACCAAGACCGAATTTTAACTCTCGTTTCTGTACAACCTGAATTGTGAACATAACCCACTATTGATATTAATTAACGGCTGAAAGTTATAAAAAATTATTGAGAATAAATGTAGTTTACAGAAAAATAATTTATTAGAAAAATAATAAAAGTAAACAAAGTATCAATAAAATAAAATGATTAAAACTTTGCTTAACCGCACTTAATTTTTATGTGAAAATTCAACATGTTTCGGGAGTACTATTCCCTTCTTCCAGGCAAGAAATATACTTAAATTAATTTTCAAGTATGAAAAATTACTTCTGATGGATGGCGTTGGGGGAAGGGGGGAGATTGAAAGGGGGAAGAGGTTACAAAATTAAGCAGGTACAAAAAAAAAACAGGAAACTATTTGAGACTGAGAGGACTATTTACAATTTTTATTTGATTTTGTATCAACACTTTTCCTAATTTATAATATTTCTAGGTAATCCAAGTGAAAACCCCACATATATGTCACATTATGCTGCGTCACTTCGAGAAAGGATGAAAAGCTGCTGAGTAATTTTGCGATCTCAACGATCTTTTCGGCAAAGGAACGATTAGCGAGAGGGTATACCGAGTGGTTTCTTCGCTTTAAAGCTGGTGAGCCAGCTTAGACAAGTCTGGAAAGGGTCGGTCTTCGGATTTTGTTGAGCAGGCCCTTCTGACGGCATCGTTGATAACAATATAACGAGATACATATTTTGAATGAATTTATTTCACAGAAATTCAAGTTCTGCTTATTTCAATGAATTAATAGCACCCGCTGTAATTTAGGGGTATAAACTATCCCACTGGGGTATCTCTAAGATAAATATAAAACACTCAAAGAAATTTCTCTGAAATCTGTGAAAGCTAAATGTCCTTAAAAAATTTGTTTTTAAAAATAATTTCCACTTCAGTTTTCTTTTCATATACGTGCATAAAGAAATATTTAACTATTAAAGTATGACTAAATGATTAAAATAAATTTTAAAGTATGGTGTATTTATTTACGAGTAGCTTGTTGGTGTAGTGGTCATGACCTTGTGATCTGGTGTACGGTGGTTCGAGCTAAGCCAGGACAGTAATACGCGTTTAGCTTAAATTGAAAATTGTAAGAATATTGAGGCGACACAGATTCCGTGTTCGCGTCTCTATTAAAAAAAATTGGGTATTGCTGAGTTTTCTACCGAATAGTGGACATTGGGTACTGCTATCTTCGCTATGATGTTTCAGTCTAAAATCGACATCAACTCTCACTTTAGTATGAAGCGGCCATTTTGTCACGTGACACATCCTTGGGGATCGATTGGTTGAAGTGGATATTGCTGCCTTTGATTTAATATTGATTTGGAAACATGATTTTGCAAGGAATACAGCTGTATTTTCTAAAAAAATAGTAATCCACGGTGACTGCACCCAAAATATATTAGGCCGTGGTTTACAATATTATATGCGTAGATTCCAGCCTAAATTACGAATAAGAAAATTTTCTGACATCAATAGTTATGGAGATGTGCGACTTCGAAATTTGCATTTTCTTTCTCAATACCTATTTCTGTAAAAAACTTCTCAATATTTGTGTTGAAAACCATGGAAGTAACACTTACATCATTTTAAAAATTCATTCACTTTAATTCGAGTCGAATGATATGACAGAAAACACGAAGAAAAATTTTCATTCATGCTATTGAACAGGTTAAATTACTACTTTTACAATTAATGTCCTAAAAATATTATCGTAACATATCGAGTGAGTATAATGTTAATATTATTAATATTTAAAGCATTAACTTTGTGTTTAGACATTATAACAGAATGTTAGTTAACTTAGTAAAAACCACTACCAGATTTAAGGGGTACCGGTTTTGAAACGTACCCGTCTCTTCGTCAGGACCAACACTACACTACTATATTCACAACACTAAACATCCTAACCATCGTATTGTTATATATTGGTGAAAGTTTAACAATACTATGGTTGGGGTATATAGTGTTGTGAATATAGTAGTGTAGTGTTGGTCCTGACGAAGAGGCGGGTACGTCTCGAAACCGGTGGACCTTAAATCTGGTAGTGGACCTTACTAAGTTAACTAACATTCTGTTATAATTTTAATAATTAGCATTTATTTAAAAAGTTTCATTATGAAAAGATTCTCCCTTTCCATTCCATGTTTATCCCTAATACATTTATTTATGAATAAATAAATGTATTAGGGATAAACAAAAATTACATGAAATGATTTTTTTTGGTTTTATACTCCTCAATTGAGGTTATATTTTTTATGACGTCACCGATTTTTTTCGTTAAACGGTGATCAATTGTTTAACGTGTCGGAGCGTTGAAAAAATAACGTTGTAAGAACTAGGCGTCGGCAATTTCCGTGGTTTTGAATTGTGGAATTCAGCCATCATCGTCTCCGCTGCAGTGCCCGGGCCCGGGCCCGTCCGCCCACGAGACGGGTTTGCGCCCCCCCGCGCCGGCCCGCCCCCCCGCGCGCGACTGCGCCCCGTGCGGCGGGGGCCCGAGGGGCCACTTTGGCGCGCGGCCGCGGGCGGACATACGGCGCCCGGCGCGCCGCGCTCGAGCGACTAGTACATTCGCGAGCGCTCGCGCGGTCGGAAATATAGTATTTTGATGGCTCCTCAACGGTCGCTGCAGGTCTCGACAATCATTTGGAAACGATACGACTGCTGAATGCGCCATAGCTGATGCGTAACTTAGTAATTAAAACATTTAAAAAATATATAGAGATATCAAGTAGCAGAAATATAAATCTTGGTAAATTGCATAGTAGTACTTACCACAACTGCTCAGCATCATTAGGTATACATTTAGAGGTGTGAAATGGTTCAACGAATTACTTGTCAAAATGAGGACTGAAAAAAAAATGAGGCCATTAAAAAATATTTTAAGAAAAACCCTACAATTATTAAAATTTTATTTTATATTATTTATCTACTTACTTATTACTTAATTGTGTAATCTTTTTATTATATAATTCCTTAGAATATTTTTCTTTAGAATATTCTTTAGATAGTTTTAAATTTAATATAGTTTATAATGTACACTTATTATCTTTGCTTAAAGTTTTATTCAATTTTTCTCCTTACTGTATTCATTTTTAAATTTTTGGCTTTTTGTTAGTTTTTTATTATTGTCCCACATAAATGCATTATTATTATCGCATATTAGTTATTTTTTTCTTCTTATATTCATTTATGTACCACTTATGAATGAAATATACGGAAGGTCCCCAGAATTGGAACATATGTATATATACAATATCAAAAAATTTGATAATGTTTGTATGTTCTTAGGATGGAATTGGTGAACGTTGCAATTATATAGATTATGTATTATGCAAGAGTGATAACTTAAGCCAGCTCATACAGGTTGTAAGACCTATACCATCTTATAAGAGACTTACATACACGTTTCTCGTATAAATAGCTTCGTATAGGTGAGACTTATAATTCATCATAATTAAATAACAATCCCGCAGTAGGCAAATCCGGCAATTGTGTTCACGGAACATACATATATAATTTTGTTTAAACTATATTTTTATATGTATGAGTCCTATGAGCCTATGAGCCCAATTACTGGATTTTATTCATTCATTAAGGCATCATTATTTAAGATAAATTAAAGAAGTCTTACGTTTGTGGAAATCTTTATAGGGTGACCCAAGGCTTATGACCTGTATGACCTGGCTTAAGTGTTATATCACATTCTACAATGCAACGTTCACCAATGCTATAGTAAGAAGATCCACACATTATCAATATTTTCTGGTTTAGAGTTTTTGAGATATCATTTTTTTTCAAATTCTGAAAAAGTAAGATTCGAGAATAACACCACGAAGAATAATTTATTTCGTTTACAAATTCACGTACTATGCTAGATTTTAATTGCTGTAACTGAATTTTCGAATGAGTTATGACTCAAATTATTCACAGAACTTCAAACAATAAGATAAAGCAAAAAATTGAAAATTGAAGGTGGTAAAATCCCTTGAGAATATTTATTTAGCAAACGCATCAAAGGCAAAAAACTTAATTACATACCTATAAGCCATATATGATAAAAAAAATATATAGAATGAGGCCATATTTCATTTAACGATACCTTCAATTTTAAAAATTAAAAAATCTGGCTGATAATCGGACGCGCGGAAAAAGATGGAGACCTCTACAGTTACCAACGAGTTTTGCTATTAGTTTTCTGGATATTCTCGTGTGGCCTTACATGTCGGCCGGCCGTAAACCACCCAGGTACCCTATTACGCACAATTATCATCAGGAGGCGCAGTTAACATCAACATCAGTTAGTGCTTCCCATTTGCTTGGCAGACGGTCGCTTCCTCGGGCGAAGCATGCACCACCGAATGACCTGGTGGTGCATATTTCATCTTCTTCCACAGTCGTCAGAAGGTCTGGTTAACATAATTCCTTTCCTGACCTGTCTAAGCCGGTGTTACCAACTTTGAGACGAAAAACCACACTTTTGCTAGTCGTTCCTTCGCCGAAAAGATCGTTGAGATTGCTGTAATACTCAGCTGCTTTTCATCCCTTCTTAAAGTGGAATGGCATATATGTGTATAGTTTTAGATGCGCATTTTATTTTCCTAATCCTATTAAATTAAATTATCACAACTGTCGATTAAGCGTAAAATTAATAAAAAACGGCTGATATTACTGTATAATGCTAACCTAATAAAATTTCTCTGTGTATTTTTATAATAATAATAATTACCACCATCGCCATTCAGAAAAAAAAAATCAAAACATTTTGGTACCTTCCGTTACGATTCATAAGCCGTGGCGTCCCGTTGTAGACTCAGCGCGCCAATTCGTGCGTCTGATGGTGTGGCGCTCAACGCTTTTACAAAGCTTTTAGAAGGAAAGTGTCTGCACTTTTTTTTATTTTCTTTAACACCGCATAATCTGTTTAAAATTTAGAACTATTGAAATCTTGAAAGCACGTGTCTCTTGTTTGAAATGAGTTTGCGAATTGAAAATTATCGGGAGTTTTAGCTGCTTTACACAGAAAGGTTTAACGTTTTTTTATGTTAACTTTTTATGTTAGAGGTTTTATGATTAATGTACTGGTATTTAATTTATTTATTTAATATTCACGGAAGACAAACAACAAAGAAGCAGAGAAAACACTAATATAATTAAGATGGCCAATTACAGGTCTCCACTTTTAGAAATATGTTAATAATGATAAATATGTTATGAAATAAACTTTGACATTTTAAGAATAATATAACAAGAAAGAATAAAAATTTAAACAACAGAAAAAAAGACTTAATTATTAGCAGAAAAACTTAGGAATGTTAAGAATAATACAACAAGAAAGAATAGAAAGATTTAAACAACAGAAAAAGACAATTAATTAGTAATTGGTAAACAGAAAAATGTGTATGTTAAGAATAATACAACAAGAAAGAATAAAGAAATTAAACAAAAGAAATATAAATATCCTTCCATATTTCTCAATTGTATTGGTATCGCGCGAGTTGCAATTCCGAAGGTTAACGCTTTATTAATTACCACCAATTACCGAAGAAAGAAGACCGGAAGTAAATGAAAAAGCTTAAGTTGAAAAAGTTCTAGAAACAATGTTTTGCCTCAACGTATACAGTGTATGTCGATAGTGCTCGGCCGCCGTGGTCTTTGTTCGAGAGCTGCTGGCTCCAGGTTTGATAATATTGATGCTTTAACTTAAAACATGGTTTTCGTGTCTGTAGTATTATTAGTAATTGCAGTTGTAATATGATTTTACCATGTGAGACACCTACGAGCCCCTGCGCCGTAAAACCACCACTGGGTGGATATTATGTGATCTTTAAGTTCTGAAGGTACAAATTTTGTAATAGAAAACGATTTAGATATCTATTTTCATACAAAAAACTTCAACACAATAATCCTGCAGTGTGTATAGAAACCATCCCTTTCGCAAATATTCTAGGACGAATTTTAAAGTATATATGTATATTAGGTCCTTACATATGAAATTGACGTTTTTCCGTACTGGCAAATTTGATCTCAAATATCTTCTCATTGGTTAGGAATTCCAAATCCAAATTTATACAGCTATTTACTCATGTATTTGTGTTTTGAAAATTATAATTCATTTGTTTTTTCCTCAATTGTTTTTTTCTTTGCGTCACTCAGTTTATAAAATGAAAAACTTGAAATATCGCGTTATTAACGAGTACGAGTTCCACCGTGGCACCATTGCTGCAGAAACGGCTCGAAGGATTAATGATGTGTATGGCGACGGTGCCGCAAAAGAAAACACAGTGCGTTTTTGGTTCCAACGTTTTCGTTCTGGAAATTTCGACCTGCAGAACAAGCCCCGAGGACGGCCGGAGACCAAAGTTGATAATGAAGAATTGAAGGCTATTGTGGAAGCGGATCCATCGCAAACCACATCCGAGTTAGCTGCAGGCTGCGGTGTTAGTGATAAAACTGTTTTAATCCACTTGAAGTAAATTGGTAAGGTGAAAAACTTGAAAGGTGGGTACCTCACGAATTGAGTGAAGCAAATCAACAAACGCGCGTTGACTGCTGCGTTGCATTACTCAACCGGCACAATAATGAAGGGATTTTAAATCGAATCATTACCTGTGATGAAAAGTGGATCCTGTACGATAATCGGAAGCGCTCATCGCAATGGCTGAACCTTGCCGAACCAGCCAAACCATGCCCCAAGCGAAAATTGACTCAAAAAAGTTACTTGTGAGCGTTTGGTGGACTAGTGCTGGTGTCGTTCACTACAGCTTTCTTAAATCTGGCCAGACGATTACGGCAGATATCTATTGTCAGCAACTGCAAACCATGATGGAAAAGCTAGCTGCTAAACAACCGAGGCTGGTTAATCTCTCTAGGCCACTGCTGCTTCATGATAACGCTAGACCACACACTGCACAACAGACGGCTACCAAATTAGAGGAGCTTCAATTGGAATGTCTAAGACATCCACCGTACTCTCCGGACCTTGCCCCAACAGATTACCATTTTTTTCGAAATTTGGATAACTTCTTGCAAAGGAAAAAATTCAACTCCGATGGGGCAGTCAAAACCGCCTTCAAAGATTTTATTGATTCCCGTCCGAATGGTTTTTATAGTAAAGGGATCGATGAACTACCTATGAGATGGCAAAAGTGCATAGATAGCAATGGTACATACTTTGATTAAATAAATATATTATAATAAAAAAAATCGGCTTTATGTTCCTCCCATACTAAACGTCAATTTCATATGTAAGGACCTAATATAAATATTATTATTTTAAGCCCTACAAATTACGTAAAAACAGAACTTACAACCGTCAAAGTTCCGTTCAATTTATCTCTTTAATAGGGACGTGCAGAGAGAATATTCTAGCATGACTTTTACGTAAACATATGTTGGAAAAAATATATCAAAAATAAATATTTATCTGACAGAGTATTACGAAATATTGTGATCTGAATAATATTTTGACTATTGTGATATGAATATTACGAGATATATATTTTATTTCGATTTGATTTCAAAATATATTCTTAGGAAAATTCATGCTTCAATGTTCTCACTGCACGCCCCTGCTCTTTAGATAACTTGAACGTAACAACAATACTATTAAGCGAAAGCCATGTCATAAATAATGTTCTTTGAAAAAAATTGTCCAAAGGTACAAAAACAAACACTATAATTAATGAGTTCATCATTTAGGACTTAACTCTCTGGACGCAATCTGTACTCTAGCGTACCGTATATTGCGGGTTGTGGTAGCGAAGCCACCCTAAAAATTTAATATTTCGCTCCCTCTGAGACCGCCAATTCACCCTTGCTCTTCCGGGAATACAATCCGGAGCTGTAAACACCATTTAGATAATTAATTTAGGGGAACAATAAAGCTCTAAATTATTTCACGTTTAAAATTATGACACGGCAAACATGGTTCAAAAAATAGTAATCCTAAGTAGAAGAACGGCAAGAAGCGGCTGCAAAATTAAGAGGTAAAGGTCGCGTGAAAAATAGAATAATTTCGTAATTTACCATTTTACTGACGCAATGCTTGTGACAATATTGGTTTTCTTACAAATATTTAATTACTAGATATACTGTCATTTTTACCCGTCAAATTTTACTATATATATTTTGCCCGCCAGAATAGCGTTATTTAGACTAGCTTAGCGTCTTGATAACGTTATGTTTTTTTTGCTTCTTATACCTCATTTTATACACCTCATACCTATTTGTGTCATTTGGTAGCGTTAGTGACGGACTTTGTTACATAACGAATTGTATATTTTGATTAATGATTAATACCAATGATACGCGATTCAGTAATGATGCACATATTAGTTTTAATTTTCCTTAAATTAAAATATTTAAGAAAATCAAAATATTTGAAAAAGTCTAATTCACGGTATTTTAGTAAAAAAGCTTAAATTCAATGTTTTTCTTTTATTTAATAACAATTTTGAAATCATACTAATTTTGAAAACGGAATGAGATTATTATTATTGGGCATACACCAAAGTCAATACGTGAAACTGAATGCAAAGGAAAAATCACTTCTACCGGCAACAGAAAGTTCTCGGGATCATGTTTCGGCGACAGTTTTTTTTCGGAAACGATTTGTTCAATGTAATTTTGAAGTTCTTTGGGCGCGTTTAGGGTGAATTTTTAGGACCCTACAAAATGCACACGCATCATGCAACGGGATATTTTCATACTATGAAAACTCACAAATCAAAAGCCAGATGTCGGTTTTCCGAGTGAAAGATTTTTAACCAAGAGCAATTCTTAAAAGTGACTACATCAAATTTGAAAATAGGCTAAAAAAATGCATATTCTCCGGCGCTTTTATTGACAATATACTGTTATGAAAATTATTTATGCTCCGTGCGCTGTTTTTGTTATTTTCTATTTGCTTATATAGTTTTCATAATATGATGAAATGAAATGTGATCAATTTCATGATGTGTTAAGATTATCTTTTCATTTTATTTATTTATTTATTTACGGGAAACTCACACCACAAATAAAAATCAGGTTACACATCAATTAATATTTTATTTAATAAAAAATTGCAAAAATTATTTAACAATGTACCAAAAAAAATGAAAACTTTTAATTAAGAACAAACATGAGAGTCAAAGAATTAAGGGTAAAAGCGGAATCAGGAATGAGGAGGAAAGGAAAGATCTACTTATTTAAAAGGGGAAAAGACGAGAAGAAAAAGAAGAGCAAAAGAAATATAGCATAAAGTTGTGTGAGCAATACATTTACTATGCAAACAACTTTTGGCTACAACAGGTGTAGACAAAAGAAAGAAGATAAATTAAATTATGTGCTTACAATTCATTTTCTCTTTTTTATAGAAGCAACATGCAATTCGGTACGTGTTTTAAACGTGTATATCTTGATTCTGTCCAGCTACGTCCCAAAGCAAGATATACAACATACAAGCACGTGGTTTTAATGTATGCCAAAGAAGTAAAACTTCTAACGCGCGTACATAAATACGCCTAATCGTTTTTATAGTGACATGTGTATATGTTTGGACTTTGGTTTAGCTAATGACCGTTGAAAAAATTGATTTATTAATTAGTGTGATAAAGGAAGACTGATGAAAAATTTGATGTAATGACTATAAAACTATAAAAATAATAAAAAAGAACATCACTTGAACATAACCTTATTAACCTTATCAAAATAATTCTTACGCCAATACTGCTTTGTGTCTTGATTTATGTTACGATATATGAAAAAAAAATCAAATTAAGTCTGAAGTTTTATTAATTTAGTTTAATTTCATTTTGACGAAATGTAATTTAAGTCATATTTATATTAATATTGTTCAGAGTCATAAAATTTGTGCTCTCTTGTTAATATTGTTGGAAATGGAAACAGTCGATCTCTGTATATTATATATTATAAACAATGGTATTTAAAAAAGACATTAGAAAACCGATACTAGTTTTTTTAAGTACAAGTTTTTTAATTTACCTGCAGTAAAGTAATAAAATTAAAATATCATTGACTCATCCTTTTAAGTGTCCAGTTGGAAGACGTCTAACCTGTTTTGATTACATTAATAACAAGGCAGTATTTTAATGGTGAATTATAAAAAAAACTTCTTTTATGAATGAACAAACGAATAATAATAAATAATATTCAATCACCGCGTGATCAAATCGTGGATTGGTTAGGCCGTCAGGTCAGAGTTTCAACAATAGTTTTATATATTTTTTAAATGCTCGGAGTTCATGACATTTACATTACATAGTGGAAGTGGATGTTCAACATTTTGATTTTACTATACTAAATTTACTATGAATGAATGGAAATGAATAAACTCTTGCAAAATCAGTAAATCAATGCGTGGTAGGTCAATATCTTATGTTAACAAAGTAAATCAGTAAATCAGTATTCAACATTTAGGTATATGTGAAAATAGATATGGAAGTTTATGGGTGTTTATAGGACTAACGACTTATCACTCGCGTCTAGCTTGAATGTTCACTTAACACAACATAACGTTCACTATTTCACCACATCTATCAAAGTTTCAGGAGTATTCTAGTGTGTTTGGTAATAATTCGGATAAAAGTCACATACACATAAAAAAAATGTTGCTTCATACTCTAGTCAAAAATAGATATCTCATTACCAGCGGAGACATCTATATACTGATTCATATGAATGAAAAATTTCAACTACGGATGGCGTTAGCGAAGTGGAACGTGGAATAGATTGTATGAATAATATTTATTCAAATTCCAAAATTTTATAGATATGGTGGTCAATCATGGGTGATATTGGTGTACGTTACATTGTGTAAAGTGATCACTTAAGCCAGCCATATGATGGGTCGTAAGCCCTAAGAACACTTAAAGACTTCCATAACTACTTTCCTATATAAATAGCTTCATCTTTGCGAGATATATATATATATTATGACTTGATTAATGATGATATATACCTCTGGGGACAGACGCAGGTAGGTATTGTGTTCTTGCAAAATTTGAACAGTTTTTTATTTTCTTTTTATTTATATACACACAAACATTCTGAATAAACAAGGTAAATGCTAGAAATACAAAGATCAAAAATTATGACCCCGTGTACATGTTTCGGGGCCCTTCATCAGGATATAACGTACACTAAAATTTAAAAATCGAATTATACACATTAACAAACAAAAAATATATTTGGAAGTTGAATAAATAATTAAGAACCAATGTAAGAAAAAATGTAAAAGGTAACTATTTGCAAAAGGAATTTAGTTATTTATAAAATTTAATTTGTAATTCACACTACTTCTTGCTATTAAAACACCTTGAATGCTCCTTTATTCTAATGTGAATATTTTTAGGTATTTAAAAATGATTGCAATCTTTGAAAAGATTAAACTAGATTTACAGAAATTAAGTATTTATGTTTGCATAATATATATGAAACATTAACTTTAGAAAACATCAAAGGACATTATAAAACCTTTTTTTTAAATAAACTGAATTTGTTTATATATATATATAAATATATATATAATATATAGATCTATATATATATATACCAATATATATAATATAAAATATAATAAAAAAATACCACATAGTTGGAATTAAATAAAAAAAGAGTTTTAATAAAACGACCAATCTATGGATCTTCATCGGATAATGTGAATTAAGAATGTAAATTTCCAGATCAATGATGTCAATTTTTTAAAATTCTAACAATCCAAGATACATTTGTATTATTCTGGCTTGGCGGTCGACTGGAAAAGTCATTAATTGAATAATAATAATGAGACATTAATTTTTAGCTTTATTATATTCACGTCTATAACTCTATCTATTTTCAATTGCTTTTATAAACTTTATAATATGTTTAAAAATATCAATATATGCATGTATATTAATTTGAGGTTCAATTATTGTAGCGAGTCACAGCACAAAAACACATAGACTTGATTAAATCATTTCATACATTATAAATGTATTGACCTCGACGGAAATCGAACCCAGAACCATCGCTTTGAGAAGCCAGTGTCACACCCACTAAACTAAGAGGGCGTCCAATATATATTATCTATATATATAGTATATATTATCATTAATATAATTATTGATATTTTCTTAATCAGAAATATATTTAGTTCTTTAAGATAATTATTGATATTTTCTTAAACAGAAATATATTTTAGTTAGTTGGTTGAATTATTATTATCATTTATTAGTGTAAAAATGATTTTTTTTATAGATTAATTTCTGTTTTGTTGTGAAAATAATGCAATACGCATTTGTAAAGTGGTATTGTGACATACATATACGTACCTACTAGAAAGTTAAACATACCTATTCTCTGCAGAGTGAATATTTTTACGTAATGTAGTCTATCTATTTTTATGTGAATAGTCTGTGACGTTCTATATTAGAAGAATCATTTTAAAAACACCCACATTTAAGTAATGTATGTTCACGATTACGATAAATAATGTGTTGAATCCCTTCCTATAAACCTGGCAAAAATTAATAAAAATAAAATACAAATCACTTTGTTTTCATCACTTTATTAGATTCTACAATCTACATGTTTCGAGAACAATATTCCTTTCTTCAGAATTGTCTTTAAGTATCGAGTTAATTCTGTAGAACTTCTACGGGCGCAGACGATCGTGTACTATTTATGCATTATTTTGTCCATACCTTTGACCTATGGGAGATCGGTTAACTAACAAAATGAAAGGAATCGCACTGTTAACATTAATGATATTCCATTTTCTGATTGAGCAAACCGCAATTGACCCAAAGCCGTACAGAAAAGTGAACCATCCTAGAATTGCGATATTTGTTCACGTACATTAAAACGAAGGTTCTCGTGAATCCTCATAAGTATTGTTATTAACACTAATCAATGCTATGACACTAAATAAGAGAGCTTTTCATTTTACTGCGCAAATCACAGCTGAGAACTTATTTCAATGTTGAATTTGAAGATACTAGATGTCTAAAACAAAATTTAAATGTCATCTCGTTGTGAATTATATTGCATCACAGGTATGATGGCAAAATTATTGCGGAAATTCCACGTAAAAACAAATGGTTCATAATTTTTAAATTTACCTAATACCATAACTAATGAATGCTGTGGAAAGTAGATGAACAAGTTACATGAAAAATGTATTAAAATTTGCACATCAAAGTAATATCATGTAGAACATTAAAATAAGTGCCGGACAACTGCCAGCCAACTACCCGACTGTCGATTTTCTGAAAGACCAGCTTCCAGTTTTATTTTATTCAAATTATAAGTTATGCATTTGCATACGGTTATTAAGATTTTTTTTCCTAGTTGTTTACTTAAGAACTTAAGAATAATTCCTAACTTACTAATATGTTTTACTTTTAAATGTCAATTAGATTTTAAACTACATTTTATACAATATTTTTAATGTTTGTTAATATTCAAAACAATTTTAATGAATATTATAAAATAAAATACATTTAGGTGATACACCAGATTTTTTTTCTTTGAGTTTTGAATTGATCAGTTATTTTTACGGGGAAAAGCGTCTATGCGTATTTTCGCAAAAATATCCAAATCACGAAATATTTTTTTGTTGAGAAGTTAGGCTGACCGGCAGCTGGTTTTCGGGCAGTTGACTGCGGAGCAAACAGCTGTTGGGAAGTTAGCCCAAACTCCATTAAATTAATAGTGCAACATTACGAAAATAGATAACATAAATACAAGACCAACAATAACAACGATAGAACGTAACAAACAATACTATAGAAGTAATCAAACTAACGCAGCTAACCCAGTACGATGGAGCCTACGTTAGATATGCGCCGAAAAAATCCGCGCCTTACAAAACTAGCACTTGTTTGTTTAAAATTAATTTTAATTAATATTTTTTTAAATGGAATAAAAGGTAGAGATTTGGTTTTAAAATATGTTGTTTTTTTTTAATTCCTATCAAGGTATAACTCTACCTAGAATATAATTGGCTGGCAATAGAGTGCGTGATTTATATGCTTTTCATTTTAAGTTCCAGATCCGGGAGAACGAAACATAGTGTTGAATGACAAGTAATAGAAAAGGACGCTTTCAGTAAAATAACGTGTTTAAGAGCACATACATCAGACTACAAAATATCACAATGAATATTTTTGAATCTTAATAAATATTGCGCATCAGAGAGATGATTTCATAGAGAATAGATTGAAAATATTACTTACCTATCAGTTTATTACGACATATGGAATAATGTTCAGATTCTGACTCATTCTTTTATTAATTTATTCGTTTCGTCCACGGCGTTCGGTCTGACGATTCGGGTTTCTTCACAACACGAGCAAATAAAAAAAGTCCCGTTTCCATAATACTTTTACATAAATTAAATCTAACAAGTAAACTTGATCACTATTTAAATTATACAATCAAATTTATCTTATTAAACTTGATTGCATAATTTACTGCATGACTCCCAGGTGGGAAAAGCTTTCTCAATAATTGTATAAACCTACATATCTTTCAATATTTCTAAATATTCCTTGGTTCTTCTTCGTTAGACATAAAACATTAAGAATTTTATTTATTTATTTATAGGCGTTGCAGCTCGATAAAATAAAATTTATGTATGAAAAGTCATACACATACCTAGGTTTATATAAACCAATTTATATCCTAAAGTGTACATAAAAGATCTTCACGAATGTGTAAGCAAGAAACCTGATTAATCAAAAAAAAATTATCTTAATGTGGAAGTAATAAATCGAATTTTTTAATCATTATATATAATGTTCGGTAACTAAATCTTGAACACATTGCATTAACGTTGTAGAGATTATTCGATGATCATTAAATTGGGTGTAAAATATATACCTAGGTACTATCAAATACTTATACTAGGTACCTCAAAGTGAGTTTAAATATTATTGTCTATTTTACTATTTACGTTTCGAGAGTATGTAACAGAACTTTCTATCAAAATATATTAAAATATATATATAAAATAGAGATAAAATACGGTTTTCACATAATTTAATGATAATCATGAATGAAACGTTTTACCTTTGTAATTTGCTCATTTAAAGTTGCTGAAAATAATTATTTTTTTTAGTTTACAAAATTATACAAATTGAAGAATCCGTTAAATAAATATTAATTGTGATTGCAATAAAAATGGGTTCTTATTGATAGTACCGAGATTGGTTTGAAAGTACGTGTTTTCATAATAATACGAAATTCCTTGGAGAAGTCCATTACATGTTTTAGTTGCATATTTGACCTGGTGCAATCTCGGTATCGCGATCTCTGGTGCGCATTCACTACACAAGAGATCAGTTACTGCGGAGGAGAGCGGCCACACCCGAGCGGGCTCAGTATTGTTTGACCCCAAACGCCGCAATCCGTGGCCCCGATCGAGTATAGTTTCATATCACTTAAATGCTTTAACTTCTTCAAAAAGAGCAAAATGATTTTGTGATGACATAATTAATATAATTAATAAGAAAGTAATTTATTTTCACTACTAATTTGATGAAAATACCAACATGTTTCGAGGCCAATGGATATCCTCTATCAGGATACAACGTATACTAAAAATAAAAAATTGTAGTACAAACAAATAAAAATAAATGTATTGCTGACGAATAAACAATAAAGTACTAAAATGAAAACAAATTAATAGACGAAAATTCCTAAAAATGACCTGGTTATTTAAATGTTCAATTTGTCTAATTGTCTAATTTATTCAACCGTAGGTAATCTTGTAAAATTTGTAAACTCTTATAAATGAATAAAAATTATGTGCATCGTATACCAAAAATAAAAAATTGAAGTAAAAACAAACAAAAATAAATATATTGCTGACGAATAAACAATAAAGTACTAAAATGAAAACAAAAAAAAAGACGAACATTCCTAAAAATGACCTGGTTATTTAAATATTCAATTTGTTTAATTGTCTTATTTATTTAACCGTAGGTAATATTGTAAAATTTGTAAACTCTTAAAAACTCTTAACTCTTAACTCGTAAAAAAAAATTATCAATTTCCGAATGATGATTAGAAGTTCAAAATAATTATTACCATTTTTTTTTTTTTTTTTTTAAAAAGACAATTGAGATGAGAACACAGAATACATGTCGCATCTATAGTCTTACTATTCTCAAGCTAAGCCAAAAGCCTGTTTTATGAAAATAGGACTAACTTGCTGGTGTCCTGGAATGGGGCTTGAACCACCGACCTCCTGATCACTAGCTGAGCGTCATGACCAATAAACCAACAAGCTACTCTTAAACATCTTAAGGGTTCCTTACTAACATCGAATTTTCTATACGTTTTTCCTTTATAAAAATAATTACAATCATTACAAATCAATTTATAATTTTGTCATAGTCTATACTTCGATTTTGAATTTTTAATATTCGTTATATCCTGATAAAGTATCTAGGTAGATTACTTTTAATGCGATATATATTTGTAATATTTTAAACCCATAATTGTTTTGAGGTTGTAAACTAATAACTAATTAGAATACTTTGAAGAACAATATATTTCTGAATAAAAAATTACTCCTATCTATCTAATGGCCAAATGAATATTAAGAAACCATGAATTATCATGATCCGAATGATAATAAAACCAATCTCATAGTATATTATAACAAAATAGTTCTAGCGCTCCTACTCGTAACGTGACGTAACCACACAGAAACAGTAACCATGGAAAGTTTAGGGTTTTTTCACCATTTCGGAAGAAAATCCGTGAGGCTATTTGTATTAAGGTACTTTATAAAATAGGCGTGAAATTCAACCTAAAAGTTGAATCAAACATTCTGTAAAATATTAAAAATTTCTGGAATAAAAATTTACCCTCATCCTCGGACAAGAAATGGATTATTATATCTTTTCTCCATTGTATGCTGAGTATAATGAAGGTATATTGACTTAAGCGGCTCTGTATTATTTCTATAGGCAATAAGAGAAAAGGTTATGTATCTTGCGTAACAGAAATCACCTGCACACTTTTCCCTCAGTCCACCACCATCACATCATCACCCGGCCGGCATGCACAATATCTGAGGCAATCCTGCACTAAACAAGGCACACAGAAATCTGTCAAACTAAAATATAGTTCGTCGCTAAGACAAAGGTACACTCAGAGATAATCTTGTAATAAGAATTTCATTAAATAATATTTAATCTTGATTTTGTTGCAGAACAAAATAGTTTCGTGATAATAGATGTCTCACTTAGAAATATACGTAGTTGAAATTTAGCGTCTCCTATACAGTCCAATAAATAGAAGTCTATTTTTTGCACGAGTTAATTGATCTCACACGATTTCCAAAATTAATTTACGCTTGCAAAAAATATATTTTTTTAATAAAGTTCTTCGAGTTTGACTTTTCTGAGGTATCATGCCGTGTTTTACAACCTTGATAGTCTCAAAGAAGATCTTGAGAAAAAATAAGATCTTAGCCAGAAAGGTCTAAAATCACGGCATAATACCCCAGAAAACACAAAACAGAAGATTCTGAACGGCCGTGAAAACCTAAAAATCAATCTTAAATAAAGTTTTTTCGAGTTAGGAAACACATCTATCTTCACTTTTTATGTAAAGTTTGTCATTTTTTATGCGTTTTCCATTAGAACTTATAAAAAAGTAATACCGTGTAAAAAAAAACTTGGGTATACATTCTTCAAATATTCTAAAAATGTACGCGTTAATATTCGCCAATTCTTTATTGATAAATGTGTCTTATACTTGGATTTACTAAGTGATAATATATGGAGATAAGTTATAAAAGCCGGTCGAGGACCGTGTGCTCGAGCAGTTAAAAAACTAGTTCACACATTACTTCATTGTCGGAAAGGTCAATCGCGTCGTATACTGACTGGATAACCTTAAACATTTTTAACCATATCGCAGGCGAACTGCAAGGTATAAATCTCGCGGCGAGTTCTTATCGTTGCACAAACAAGTTCTGTCGCGTTGGTGCTAATATTAAATATATATTAGTGCTTACAAAAATGGAACAAAATCTACAACACCGAGGACCGTATTGACAAATACGGGAAACATTTTGAATATTTCTAAAGATAACTTTACCAATGCTAAACTACAGAAATCGTAAAATATTCCATTCTTTATTTATGATGTTATTAATGAGTTTTAGAGAAACAAACAAAGAAACAAAAACAAGACTAGCTTGTTGGTCTTGTGGTTAGGACACTCGCCTCGTGATCCAAAGGTCGCGGGTTCGAACCTCACTCCAGACTAGCAAGTTAGTCCTATTTTCATAGCACAAGCGTTTAGCTTAGTTTGAAAATAGTAAGAATATTGATGTGACACGTATTCCGTGATCACATCTCTATTTAAAAAAAAAAAAAAACGTATTTTAAAAATACAATAAAAAAAACTTTTTTGTTTTTAATGAACCTTTAAAATAGTTAATTTAAATAAAATATTTATATTTTTTTTTTTTAATATTGCAATTTCTTAATTGAAAATAAAAATATTACATATATTTTACAATGAATATTACATTTTTTTTATACGTGTTTAACTGTCCTCACTAAATTAATACTTGTGTTTGGGGACAGGAGTATGATACATAAGAGCATGAATAGAACAGTGTAGAGAAATACAAACATCATAAGATAAATATTAGTGACTCAAGTATACTAATTATTTCGGAGTATCGTTATTTTTTATAATTATTACTATTTTTTGTTTTAATTATGTATATTCTATTTATTTTATGTGTTTCTTGAATTTTGTAGTGTTATTATAGTGTTATTATTATGTTGTTGTAATAGTTCTAATATTCATTGGTAAGTTATTGAAATATTTGACACCTAGATAAGTGTAATGGTGTTGTGTGGCTGTTATATTTAGGAATGTTTAAGTATCCTATTATTAGCGCTCTTTGTGTATGACTATGAGTATTATGAGTTTGTGGTGTATTTATATATTGTTGAGTGAATGTTTCTTTATGTATTTGTAAAATTGAGGTGTTTTTGTATAATCTGTCTAATGTTGATACATAAACTTCTTTAAAAAGTAAATCTGTAGGAAAGGTTCTATGTTTTTTTAATATTACTTTGATAATTAATTTTTGAGTTGTTTTAAGAGTCTGTAAGTTACTTTTATAAGTGCCCCCCCAACCTATTATTCCGTATTGTAATATAGATTGTACAAAAGCATAATATAATGTTCTAAGTGATTCAATCGTCAAAATGTTGCGTAATCTTAAATATGTATATGGATATGATAATGATAATATATGTTCAATATATAAGAATAGGAATATCTTATATAGTAGAAGTATGATATAGTAGTATAGGTGAGCTTAGTAGTGATATATATTTCACCACTTTTTTATTGAAAATATCAACATGTTTCAGAGCCCATGGCTCCTTCGTAAGGATACAATTTTATCTAAGAAAATTAAATTTAAAAATCTAAGTATAGACCATCAAAATATTAAAAAGTTTTATATGGAAAATGAATAATAATAAAGTACCTACTTAACATTAAAATAAATTTAAAAGATAACTATTTGTAAAAAAAAACAGGTTATTTATAATATTAAATTTACAATTCATATTTAAAAATTGGTGAAAAAAAGTTTATTTCTATTAATTTTATTAATAATGTCACCACTAAATCATTTTGCTGTGTTTGAAGAAGAAGTAAAATATAAACATTCTTTTAACGAAAACACATTAAATAGTGAAATTGAAATTCGTAGAATATTTAAAAGAAATTAGGTCTATCTATGTGTATATATGAGAAGTCTATACAGAAAAAAATATATGTATCAAACATAAATTTGACTAGGTACCATTGGGATACAAACCCGGAATTTTTCATGGGAAACAAATTTCGTACTCCGAATTTTTTTCCATGGATTTTTTAAATATATATCTTTCTAACAGTCATATATTTTTTTAAATAAAACTTACTAACTTTTTTAAAATATAGGAAGGCAATTAAAAACATACATATGATGAACAGACTATGTTTTCTAAATAAAATATTATCGTAGTAGTTGTGATGGTTTTTTATTCAAATGTTAATTTATCGCCCATTGTTAAACGAGCAATGGAGCGAAAAATATTCGTTTACATTCATGAAATTTTATAAACTCTCTGCTTAATTTTTCGTTGAAATCGCGAACAGTCGTTGGCTTATTTATCAGGCAAACAAAAAAATTCATTGACCGGAAATTGATTTCCTC
This sequence comes from Agrypnia vestita, assembly GCA_016648135.1. Taxonomy (NCBI): domain Eukaryota; kingdom Metazoa; phylum Arthropoda; class Insecta; order Trichoptera; family Phryganeidae; genus Agrypnia; species Agrypnia vestita. The sequence continues at coordinate 2,940 of JADDOH010008970.1, read as the reverse complement.
AATCAACGACATTGTCAAGGGACCGAAAAGCAATCAGTATTGTGTGACCAGCCTAATGTGGTGCCATCTACGTGCTCGACACTCTGTATGTATTTTAATCAAAGTGTATACAAATTGTTTTCATGTTATATTAAATCAAAAAGTTTTTTTTATTTCATGTACATAAAATACAAGAAGAGGAATAAAAAAATAATCACTTAATATCACCAATAAAACAAATTCCATTGTAGGCGTTTAATTTGAGTGTTGATCAATTTAATATCTTAGCCTAATTACATGTCATCGATGCTGAATAATTTATTTAGCCATCAGTATATCTGAAGTATTGGGGATGTCCTTTTCCTGGTGGCAAAAAAATCAGTGTGATTATTATGACTGTTTATTAAACGGTTCATATATAAAAATATTATAAATACGCGACAGCCTCGATTACTTGTTACACCAAGGCAAAGGCATCGGAACAAATTAAAGATGATGGTTTAATTGTAGGAATAGTTAATTATAGGCTGTGCTTGGCAAATACAGTTTCTTGGTGACCCTTCTCTTTGTATCATATTATTCGAAGGGCGTTGATATGACCAAGAACCAATCACGTCTAGTTACGTGGAGCATACAGACGCAAAGGTAAATGATAGAAGACATCATTCCAGGTAGAATCATTCCAGGTAGTAGTATGTATAGCATTTTCATCCAGGATTCATGTTTTAACGCAAAGTAGTGCATCTTTACAAGCAACAATAAATTATTTAATTAATAAAAATTATAAAAACCTAACTGTAGAAATAATTAACTAATCTACATTAAATAATTTAATACACATTAAAAATAATATTTTTAATACTCCACATTAAAAGAAGAGGCATCATTACCAGCTAAGAAATCTATGTAAACTATCTCTTGTTAAGGACCATCGATGTCTCTAGCATAGACCCTTCAAATATATATATTTCAGTATGGAATATAATACATACAACTTTCAAATATGATAATTTTGGATGTTCTTGTGATGGAACTGGTGCTCGTTGCATTATGTACAATGATAAATTAAGCCAGCTCACACAGAGTGTAAGCCCTAGATTATCGTATAAAAAAATTTCCATACACGTTTTTTATATAAATAGCTTTGTCCCTGTGCGACTTCTATAATCTATCGTAATTAATTAATCGTTTATTTATTCTGTAATGCTAATCTGTGGTTCATTCATACTCGTATTTTCCCAGTTTAGAGATCATTTACAAACTTAAACAAAAATATATTTGCTGCTATGATTTATTAGAAAAACTATGATGATATTTTATAATCAACAGGACAATAATAAAGTGGTTTTCTTAAAATGACGTATACATTTCAATCGGCCGTAACTCTTCTGTCAATCTTCTCTCGTTACTTTCTCTCTTACGAATCTACATCTACAGGTACCTAATCTTTAAGGCTGCCTTACACCCAGCATGGATTTCGTGAAAAAAAAAACTAACCCATGAAAACCAAGTTTTTATTACTCCTATTCTCTTTTTTATACTCCCTTTCTCATTTCCTAGTTAAAACAGGTTTAGCGCTCACCCTACGCTCGAGTTGAGTTGCGTTAGAGTTGAGCTCGAGTCGGGCGACGCTGCGAAAGGGAGTAATAAAAGATTTAGAAAAATCCAATATTATATTACAATTCTTAATTTTTTAAGGAAAATTTGTTAGATCATTTTTATCGTTGCCACGAGTCTGTCTGCAATGTTTCAGCTCGATTGGATTACGGGAAAAGGGTTAAAAATCGATCCAAAGTTTTTTCGTCAAGCAAGCAAGCAGACGTCACGAGTTAAAAGAAAGGGAGTAATAAACGAACCTTTCCTTCAAATTGCTTGTTCTACAATTAAATATAGCTTGAATGTATAAAAATTTGAATTTGCATTCTTGTTTATTTGAGAGATTGAACTTAGTAGTACCACGTAGTACTCTTATTTATACAGGTGAGCCCTTGCACTTTTTGATTCGCTTCTGCGAAGATACCACGGTAAGGAGGTGGCACGGGTAACAGCATGCAAGGGTTTGGCCTTTGGAAATTAAGTCGCAATGGATCGCTCTACGGGGGAGCAATACGGGCAACGATTCTTGTGTGATTTTTCGGAGCCTGTTTTACGCTCGCTACTGATTACACAGTGTGAATCATTGTTCGAGAGTTGGGAAGTTTGAGGACACCGATTCAAAGCTAAAGAAGAAGAAAGCTGGGCAGTTCCAGAGAAGGATAAATGAATATCGTGTTAATGCGTCATTGATTCGCAAGTGTTCTACTCTTATCGCGGTAACAAGATCAGCTGTGCCTCGAATTTTGAAACAACTTGAGACTACACCTATATAAGATTTAAGACCCGATGATTGGATTTCACGAAAAAGATTCGTTGAGATAATTTTCTATCAATTCAAAAATTTCAACAACATTTTGTTTTCCGATAAAGCCCAATTTTTTAAACAGGCATGTTAATAAGCATAATTACAGGTTTTGGAGAACGGAGGACCTCAAAGGCCCCTACAATTTAGATTTGGTGACCATATCTTTAAAGGGCATTATCGGTCCTTTTTTCTTAGGGTCCTATATCCTATATATCTTGGTGCTAAATAGATATTGTTAATAAATTGTTTATAAATAATAATAAAACAATACTTTTGGAGTATTGTTTCATTAAATTATATAATGAAAAAATTATGTACTTACTCTTATATTAATATTCGTTCAGATAGCTCTTGACTGCTAAAAAATAACCTTATCTCGATATTTTCTCTACAATGATAAGTTTAGTTTTTCTATCATTAATATTAATATAAATAAATAAATGTTCAAAAAAGAAACGAGTAATTTAGAGAAATGTCTAAAAAATGTATATAAGATATATTAAACAATATTAAATTTTAATGGCGCTTGATACGGATGTGCCTTGTCTCTAAAATTGGGT